>JAJQKJ010001353.1:0-77417 GCA_029574335.1 Rana kukunoris
GGGGGAGACAATTTAAGCATAGCCATTTATCCGTGTCCCAGACCGTGAGCACATGAAGTTATGTCAGCGGGGAGGTCATCATCAGAAAGTTTCCCCTATGCTCCCCTCCCGGGGCAACCAGCGGACATACGAGGTTCCTGCCCGCGAGCACTTCTCCAGAGAAACCCAGAGCTTCGAGTGAGATGGAAACGCCAGTTAAGAATTCTCTGAAGAGCTATCGCCCTATAATATCGCCTAACGTCAGGGAACCCCAACCCCCCCTCCGTCTTAAAAAATTCAGCACCTTGAGGGCTATGCGGGGCTTATGTGCGTTCCAGACAAACTCGGTTATCATACTAGTAAGGAGGTTAAAGAAAGGTCCAGGTAAACGGATCGGAAGCATCTGAAAATAAAAAAGGATGCGGGCAAAACGTTAATTTTTATCACGTTCACAACCGCCCAAACCAGGTAAAAGGCAGAGCGGGTCCATTGGGAAAGATCCGTCTTGATCGTGGTCAGCAGGGGGGAAGTTAGCCGTGTACAAGGTGTCAAGTCTAGCTGTAAGCTGTACTCCTAGGTAGCGCAGGGATGTCTTGGCCCACGAAAAGCGGAAGGCGTCCTTAAGTCTCTCAGCAAGGTCTGTGGGCAGGGTTATGGGGAGGATTTCGGACTTCTCATAGTTTATTTTGAAAAGTGGTTAAGTTCCCTCAACAGGTTCAGCAACGAGACCAGGGGATTCGCCATATGAAAAAGAACATCATCAGCATAAGCCGATAACTTATGTTCTGTATTCCCGACCTGCAAACCCCTGCTGTCACTGTTAGCCCTGATAGTGCAGAGCAAAGGCTCCAGAACCGCAAAGAGGAGGGGCGAAAGAGGGCACCCCTGTCTTGTGCTGTTCCTGATGGGGAAGCGAGGGGAAAGGGTGCCGTTCACCTTCACTTGTGCACAAGGATCAGAGTAAAGGGCCAGGATGGAGGCCAGCATACGAGGACCAAGTCCCAAGTGGCCAAGCACCTCTTGTAGATAGGACCAGTCAACTCTGTCAAACGCCTTTTCGGCATCAGTTGACAGGATGAGGTAGGGCTGGGGGTCTGAACGAGAGCAAGCTCAATGTATAAGCTGAATCGCTCTCAGGGAATTATCCCTGGCCTCCCTGCCCGGAATAAAGCCCGTCTGATCGAGGTGCACAAGCCCGCCAACAGCTTTTAGCCTATTAGCCAAGTTTTTAGCTAGAATCTTCACATCCAAATTAAGGAGGGAAATAGGGCGGTAACTCTGTGCGGCAGCGGGGTCTTTGTCCCCATTCGGGATCACAGTAATATGAGCTAGTAGCACCTCCAAGGTGTAACGCTGTTGCCGTTACTATCCGCAGTCCGAGCGCAGCTGTATCTTTTTCTAACAGCTGCGCTCCGTTCTGTGACCTGTCAGCGTCACTTCCGGTGAGCGGACGTCTGCGCTCCACGCTGGAACGCGGAAGTGCGTCCCAGCGCGCGCCCCCATCTCCTTCACAATCACCCGGCTATTTAAACCCCTAGGTTTGGCGGCAGGGTGTTCGGTTATTCTTGTTGAACCCCTGCCGCCACCTGGGACCCCTGCAAGCTGCCTCACCCCTGCTGTCTCTCCACACCAGAGGACCCCCAGCTTGCCTGAACTACCTGCCCTGACTGAATCCAGACAAGACCTCCGGACCCCCACATAGTGGATTTCATCATGGAACCTGCATCTGCATAAAGAGACATCAAGCTGACAGGATTATTCCGTGGCCTCAGCCAAAACCGCAAGTACCCTGTTACCTGGAAAAACAATCATGCTAACAGTAGTATTCCCTATGTAGAAGGACTGTGTGTATTCTCTCTGTAGCTACTTATCATCACTTGGAGACCTGTCATATTCTTTTCATGTTTGTAGATGCCACGGACACTGGGTTTTAACCCCTACTTATACGAGCTCACCTTATGTTAATTTAATACCATATCAAGCAGGACTCCCATATACTTCTTAAAGAGACTTGTACTTTGTTAATAGAATACTAGCCTATGACTTAAATAAGCTACGTCTTACTATCTTGTTCCACCGGAGGTTGTGATGATCTAACCCCAGCTCTCAGGTTACCTTGAGAGAGGTTGGTGGTTGGTCCGAGGCTTCCAACGCTTCATATTTCTTCCTTCTGGAGCCATATCCTTCTTCCTTTTTGCTGAAGCCAATCGCGGCGAGCGACGTATTCTATTAATGAATACAAAACTTGCTTGGATTGGCAGAGGCTGTAACATCATCAGCCCACACCTCTCTGTCACTCAGATTGGCAGAGGTTGTTACTCCAATCCAAGCAGGCTCTCTATTCATTTAAATACATCGCTCACCGGGATTGGCTAAGACGTATATACTGTATGTAGCCAAAGCTCCATACAGTATTACCGCACATCCAGCAGGCATCCGAGCAGCTGACCCGGCATATAAGACGACCCCTGATTTTTGGCCACTTTTTTTGTAAGTGTAAAAGGTAGTCTTATACGCCAGCAAATATTATAAAAATATATATATATAAAAATATGTATAAATTCTGTAAAATTACGCATATAAGTAAAATGGCCATATAGATACACGTATGTACACATATATAATAATAAGTGCATACATGTACGTACATTGAAAATGAATTATTAATCCTGTGTACACATGCATAAAATCATTACACGCATGCAAAAATTCTACATGCATATACAAATATATACCGTATTTTTCACCTTATAAGACGCACTTTTTATTTCCCCAAAACAGGGGGGGAAAAGTTGCACCAATTTCCCCCCCCAGTTTTGGGGAAGAAAAAGTGCATCTTATAAGGCGAATTTTTGACCTTTTTTTGACTCGCCGATCCGACCGATCCGCGAAGCGCACTGCCGCCGCGGTCTTATGAAAGACATGGAAGAAAAAGTGCGTCTTATAAGACAAATATACCCTTTTTGACTCGCCGATCCGACCTGCCGAGCGCACCGCTGCGGTCTTTCATAAGACCGCGGCTTTGGCCTAGCTCCGGAGCAGTCGGCCATCTTGGTACACCCGGCGGCGGCAGTGTGCACTGAGCAGAGGGCTCATGGGATCTTCTATTCCAGAGCGATCTGCAACAGTGAGTTGGGGGCAATGTTACTGGCTATTATTAGTGTTGCTCACGAATATTCGCATCGCGAATAAATCGAATATCGCTGTGAATATTCGATATTGCGAATATTCGTATTTTTTCAAATTTATTTTTAAAACAGATCACATCCTAGTGATCTCCATCGACGTCTAAAAGCATTGCTGGTATGATTAGAGACCCTGGGCCGAGTAGCTGAGGCGATCCTTTTATGTTGCCGAATATTCGCAATGCGAATATTCGTATTACGAATATTCGCGAATACTTTCTCTGCCCTTCTGTGTTATGTGTATAAAAAAAAATAAAAAATTAGCTTTAGTTTAGTCATATACATTTGTGTAAGTAGAGTTAGTGTTTAGTGCATATTAGTTTAGTAATCCAGGAAATTATTTCAGTTTTCGCGTGTTGACGAGAATTTCGCAATCAATTTCGCATTTGCATTAGCGAAATTTCGCAAAAAAATTTTTTTTCGATAAAATATCACGAATATTCGATATTAACGAATATTTCACGAATATTCTTCTATATGTTCGTGAAATATCACGAAATCGAATATGGCGTATTCCGCTCAACACTAGCTGTTATGTGGGGGCATTGTTACTGACTATTATGTGGGGGCAATGTTACTGGCTATTACTATGTGGGGGCAATGTCACTGGCTATTATTATGTGGGGGCAATGTTACTGGCTAATATTATGTGGGGGCAATGTTACTGGCTAATATTATGTGGGGGCAATGTTACTGGCTATTATTATGTGGGGGCAATGTTACTGGCTATTATTATGTGGGGGCAGTGTTACTGGCTATTATTATGTGGGGGCAGTGTTACTGGCTATTATTATGTGGGGGCAATGTTACTGGCTATTATTATGTGGGAGCAATGTTACTGGCTATTATTATGTGGGAGCAATGTTACTGATTATTACTAATATGGGGGTGGTGTGATGGTGATGATGAGTGGGGGGCAAATATTTTACTATAGTATTTGGTTCAGAATCTTTTTTTTTTTCTAGATTTTCCTCCTTTAAAATTGGGTGTGTCTTATATGCCGGAGCGTCTTATACGGCAAAAAATACGGTACATATATATAAAAAAATAAACATATATATATATATAAATGTGCACATGGTATATGAGGGAACACCCTAGTGTATGTCAATTGCTACATCTGTAAAATTCATGAGGATGTTGCCTATGTTGGAGAATAGATCATAATAAGGTATTGAATTCAATGCTCTCATTTAAGCCTCCAGGTGATAGGGTATCAAGGGAATATATTCCGTCATTTTCTCTTTCACATCGTCTTCTGTAGCGTTCAGCAGTGGGCAGTGTTTTGGGGACGGCTTCCAGTATCCACACTCGTAGACCATCGGAGGATTGTTCATGAAAATTTAGGAAGTGTCTGGGGACACTATGGCCCAGATTCACATACATCGGCGCACATTTATGCCGCCGTAGAGTATCTCTTTTATGCTATGCCGACGCAGCGCAGAGAGGCAAGCATGGAATTCACAAAGCAAATTCTCCCAACGTTGCACCAGCGTGGCGTATATTTCATAGGCGTAAGCCCGCATAGGTGGAAGTGGGTGTGACCCCATGCAAGTGATGGTTCGAGCGTGGTGCAGTGTTTTACACCCGGAGTATCATGAACGGCGCATTCTCCGTGACGCAGACGTATGCCCATCACCCCTATGCACATTCTCACAACTACGCCGGCACAACTTCCTTAGATACGCCGGCCCATACGCCCATATGATAAGCACATAAATAAGATAAGCACATAAATACGCCCAGCCATACGCCCATCCAGCGCAAAAGTACACCAGCTTGCTTGTCTTCCCCCTGGAGCAGACTACTTTTGCGGTCTGAGCCATGTTCGATACTGATGTGGACAGGGACAGGAAAAAAAAAATTCTCGGCAGATGAGAGGGCTAAAATGACCTCAGCCATCTCCAAGTATGACACGTACCTCCATGGGGCACAGAGCGCTAGGACCAGCAGGGCCAGGAAGCAGGAGATCCTCCAGAAGATCACCCTGGAGGTCAATGCCCTTGGGCATGAATCCAGGACATGTAAGGACATCAGCAAAAAGATCAACGACATGCGTTGGCGTGTCCGGGATAAGCTGGCCAGCATCAGAAAATACTTTAGGGGCACGGGAGGCGGACCAGCTACTTCTGTGAGGTTGACACCTGAGGAGGAGGTCATTGCCATGTGCCTGGAGCAGGTGGAGGGCCTGGAGGGCTTTGACTCTAGTGAACAGGACTTGCGGACAGGTAAGTGTGTTTTATCCCCCATCCAGTGTGTAGTATGTGAGGGGGTGGAAGGGAACATGTGACAAGTGTGTGGGTCCACCAACATGTGAATGTTTTGTGTCATCCACAGATGTGCTGGAGGGAGCTGGGCCATCGTCTGGCTGTGTCCGACCCACGCCATCCCCGGAACATCTTCAGCCTCAGCCTGACCCCCTGTGTAGCCATGAGACATTGGTGGAGGGGAGTGCCCAAACCTCTGCTCTAGAAGTAGTTCTTGAGGAGCAGGTGGATCTCCATCTAGAGAAATGCCTCTATCTTGAGGAGGCTTCCATCTTCCCCGGACCCTCTCAGACCTCCACGCCCATCAGGGGAACCCCCTCTAGGAGAACCCCATCCAGGGCTACCCCCTCAGGGCTATTCCGTCCAGACGGACTCAACCGGCTACTTCCCCTAGGAAGGCTCTGGCCAAGACTAGGGGTGTAGCCGATTCCCTCCAATAAGGGCTTGAGAGGGAGCAGGCACGGCAGATGCGCCACATGGCCGATATTGCTGGCGACCTGCACAGAGTGGATGACAGCCTGGCCTTTTTTCTGGGTCCTCGGATATGCAGCAGTGCCTCACACAACAGGCTGCCCATACCCAGGCCATAACGGACTGCCTGCAGGACATCAATGCGAACTGCGCAGCCATGGCCACAAGCCTCTGTGACCAAAGCCAGACCCTAGATGCTATGCATAACCACATGTTAGCAGGGGGTCCCTTTTCATCTGTGGTCCAGGGATCTGGGGACGTGCAGGCCACCCAGGACCGGCACACTGCGGCTATTGTGGAGCTGCAGGCCACAACATCTGAGATTAGTGTTGAGCGGAATACGCCATATTCGATTTCGCGATATTGCGCGAATATATAGAAGAATATTTGTGAATATTGGCTAATATCGAATATTTGTGATATTTTATCCAAAAAAAATTTGCGAAATTTCGCTAATGCGAAAATGATTGCGAAATTCTCATAAACGGAGATCATTTCCTGTATTACTAAACTAATATGCACTAAACACTAACTCTACACTAACTCTACTTAAAAGAAAGGAAAATAAGGGGGCAAAAGAAGGGCGGAGAAGATAATCGTGCAATATTCCTATTGCGAGATTATCTTCTCCGCCCTTCTTTTGCATCAGAGCCAATCAGAATAACTTGAATATTCGGCAAAAGGAATATAGCGCAATATTCCTTTTGCCGAATATTCGAGTTATTCTGATTGGCTCTGATGCAAAAGAAGGGCCGAGTAGCTGATGCGATTCTTTTATGTTGCCGAAAATTCGCAATGCGAATTTTCGGCAACATAAAAGAATCGCATCAGCTACTCAGCCCAGGGTCTCTCTCTAATCATACCAGCAATGCTTTTAGACGTCGATGGAGATCACTAGGATGTGATCCGTTTTAAAAATAAATTTGAAAAAATACGAATATTCGCCGCAATATTCGAGTTATTCGCGAATACTCGAATATGCAATATTCGTAGCGAATATTCGCAATGTGAATATTCGTGAGCAACACTATCTGGGATCCTGGCAGAGGTGAGGAGCCTGGGGGAGGTTGTGCAGGCCAACACTGCTGCAATCCAGACAGAGGGTTCGGCAAAACAGGCGCCTCCAGCGGCAGACCAACGCCCGCCAGCTGCGGATGCAGACAGACACTAACACCGTTCTGACCCGCAGTGCCGTTGCGTTGGAGGTGATGATGCCCCACCCCCCACCGGAGTTGCCCCCAGACAATTGAGGAGATGTACCCGTGGCACGAGGCCTTGCCCACGAGAGGGCAAATGACTGTCCTCTGTATTTCTTCTGCTCAGAGTATGAGCTTTATATATTTTTATTTTGGACATGCACAGATGTATGTGCCGTCCTCCTGTAAGGGCATGATCCCTATATTTTTATTTTTTGTTACTGCACATGGTGAGGAGTGCAGAAGTGGTGCCAAGACACCAGTTTGCAGGGGCAGGGTTTGCCCAGTGCTGCTACAGTGTGACTGTGAGTGTGTGTGAAATTCCTGCCAGCAAGGCGTGTCACCTTAGCTCATCAGGGAGAAGTTATCCCCACAACCGTGTGAATGTGGTATGAATGGACAGCAACATCATTGGGGCCTTGGCATGGCGTTGCTGCTTCCAAGTCCCATGTGGTGGACTTGGGCTAAACCAATGTGAGGTGGATGTGATGTGTGTGAGCTAGGGACCACAGTGGTGTGCATGCGTGCATTGTCCGTGTGCCATGATGAATGTGTGTGTTTAACGTGCAAAGATTCGTTCCACGAGGCAACTCCTGACTGCTGTTCCTTCAGCAGACAGGGTAGCCTCAGGCAGGGGGAGACTGTGAGGGTCGGGGTCAGGTCATCACATATGTCAATCTCCAGGCCCTTTCTCATGGCGTAGTTGTGCAGCACACAACAAGTGTTCCGATTGTGCAGCCTACGTAAAATATTGACCATAGTCTGTTGCCTATCTGCTTTATAGATATATGGTACATACAGCTTGAGTTGAGTAAAACACCGCTATGAAGTTTGTGTATAAATGGAATTGTAGCCCCTGAAATAGAGCGCAGTGTATATAGATTTCCACTTCTATTATGACAAGAGAGGAGAGGTGTGAGAGAATATTATTTAGGAGTTCCCTTAGGTGGCACCACGTTCTTTCTGATGACAACAAAACAAACCGCATTTCCAGTCTCGGTAAAGAGCCTAATGCCCTGTACACACGATCGGAAATTCCGACAAGAAAACCGTGTTTTTTTTTTACAACGGAATGTTGGCTCAAACTTGTGTTGCATACACACGGTCACACAAATCTTGTTGGTAATTCCAAACGTCAAGAACGCGGTGAGGTACAATACGTATGATGAGCCGAGATCAATGAAGTTCAGTAGGCAGTTCGGCTCTCCTGCTTGATTCTGAGCAAGAACTTTTGGAAAATGGAAACCTGCTCTCAATCTTTTGTTGGGGAAAATTCCGACAACAAATGTCCCATGGAGCATAAACACGGTCAGAATTTCCAACCAAAAGCTCACATCGAAGATTTCCTGTCTGAATTTCCGATCGTGTGTATGCAACATAAGACGTTGGCTCTTCACCATGTGATCAGCTGTGTCCAATCAAAGCAAATCACATTGTAACCAGAAAGTGCCGGTTATCGTCTTTCCTTTATTCATGCTGACAAGGTGCGAGTAAAGGAGAGCCAATCAGTGTCTCTCCTGACAGAGGGGATCTGCACTGATATTCAGCATTGATTATCAGTACAGCCCATCGCCAGTGATGACCACCAGTGCCACCAGGCATGCCAATCAGTGACAACCAGGGGTGCCAATCAGTGACCACCAGGCATGCTAATCAATGACCACCAGTGATGCCAATCAGTAGCCACCTGGGATGCCAATCAGTGCCCACCAGGGATGCCAATCAGTGCCCACCAGGGATGCCAATCAGTGCCCACCAGGGACGCCAGTCAGTGCCCACCAGGGACGCCAATCAGTGCCCACCAGGGATGCCAATCAGTGACCACCAGTGAAAAAGAAAACTTACTTACAGGATTTTTTAAATTCTTTTTATTAAGCTTTTAAAGATTATATTACATCAACAAAGCCTATCGGTAATACCCAGGCTAGAAATAAAAAACAAAAAAAAGCTCTATTTGGGGGAAAAGATAAAAAGATTATTTGGGTACAGTGTTGTATGACAAGTGAAATGCCGCGTAAACACGATCATTTTCAGCATGTCCAAAAACTAAGGTTTTCCAACTTCATCATTAAAAAACGACGTTGCCCACACACCATCGTTTTTGAAAAATAATGAACAAAGTGCGGTGACGTACAACGGCACTCTAAAGGGGAAGTTCCATTCAAGCTCCTGTCTTATAACTTGCTTCTGAGCATGCGTGAGTTTAAAAACGTCGTTTTAGCCCACACGTTATCATTTTTTACAACCCGAAAAACAACATTTTTTGAAACAACGTTAAAAAATGCAGCATGCTCGAATTTTTTTTGGTCGTTTTTCAGAAGATGAAAAACACAATCATTTTAAATGAGGTTTTTTTAAATTTCTTTTTTTTTTCATGCCGGAAAATTATTGTGTGTACGTGGCATGAAGGAGATGAAAATTGGCCTGGGCAGGAAGGAGGTAAAAGTGCCCGGTATTGAAGGGGTGTTGAATGTGGGCAAAAAAAACACACAAAACTGTCTCTGGTAGTGAAAGGGTTAAAGGATAAGTTCACCTTTGGGAAGATGTTGGGTTCCTGCAGCGGCTCAGCGATCCAAGACATTTCCCACACTCAAGGCCCTAATACACCTCGAGGGTTGTGTGGGATCCCTGATGAACAGGAAGACAGGACTTCAGTGAAGAACATTTCCCTCACTCAGGACAGGAATACGGCTTCTCCCCTGTGTGAGATCTCTGATGTTTGGAAAGATGGGCCTTCTGTGAAAAACATTTCCCGCACCCAGGACAGGAATACGGCTTCTCCCCCTTATGAGATCTCTGATGTGTGGAAAGTTCAGACTTCTGTGAAAAACATTTCACGCACTCGGGACAGGAATACGGCTTCTCCCCTGTGTGAGATCTCTGATGTCTGGAAAGATCGGACTTCTGTGCAAAACATTTCCCGCACTCAGGACAGGAATACGGCTTCTCCCCTGTGTGAGATCTCTGATGTTTGGAAAGACTAAACTTCCCTGAAAAACATTTCACGCACTCGGGACAGGAATACGGCTTCTCCCCTGTGTGAGATCTCTGATGTCTGGAAAGATCGGACTTCTGTGCAAAACATTTCACGCACTCGGGACAGAAATACGGCTTCTCCCCCGTGTGAGATCTCTGATGTGTGGATAGACTGGACTTCTCTGAAAAACATTTCCCGCACTCAGGACAGGAATATGGCTTCTCCCCTGTGTGAGATCTCTGATGTGTGGAAAGATGGGACTTCTGTGAAAAACATTTGCCGCACTCAGGACAGGAATACCGCTTCTCCCCCGTGTGAGATCTCTGATGTTTTGAGAGATTGGACTTATCTGAAAAACATTTCCCACACTCAGGACAGGAATACGGCTTCTCCCCTGTGTGTGATCCCTTATGTCTGGAAAAATCGGACTTAAATGAAAAAAATTTCCCACACTCAGGACAGGAATACGGCTTCTCCCCTGTGTGAGATCTCTGATGTCTGGAAAGACTAGACTTATCTGAAAAACATTTCCCGCACTCAGGACAGGAATACGGCTTTTCCCCTGCGTGAGATCTCTGATGTGTGGAAAGATCGGATTGAAAACGGAAACACTTCCTGCATTCAGTACAGGAAAGTCTCGTATTTTTTTGAAAAATGGCACTGTCCCGCACAGTGTGAGGTTCCTCAGGATAAGAGGAATACGATGGTCCGGCACCGTCCCGCAGAGTCTGAGGTTCCTCAGGATAAGAGGAATACGATGGTCCAGCACCGTCCCGCACAGTTTGAGGATCCTCAGGATAAGAGGAATACGATGGTCCGGCACCGTCCCTCACAGTCTGAGGTTCCTCAGGATAAGAGGAATACGATGGTCCGGCACAGTCCCACACAGTCTGAGGTTCCTCGGCATAAGAGGAATATGATGGTCCATCTACACTGTGTGGTGCCAGATGGACATTTGAGGTAGTCGGGTTTTCTCCTGGACTATACTGTGTGATGTCCTCATCTTCTACTTTACAGTCTGAAAACAAAGTGAGACAATCCTCTGAGGTTTTCCTCATCTCCCGTCCATCTACTAAAATAGAAATACAAAGATTATTACTAGACATGAGCAGATTGGTTCCCCTATACCAGGACTCCGCCCACATCAGGCAGTTTTGTCTCTGAGGATCTTACAATTCCCCCCTCAAGGTAACTAGTAAATGGGTCCTCTGATCTCCTACCAGATCGTTTCTTTATTCATGGACCTTAGTCAGAGCGTGAGGAAACCACGTACATTAAAGGATCACTAAAGATATTTTTTAAATAACAAACATGTTCTACTTCCCTCCACTGTACAGCTTGTTTTGCACAGAGTGGCCCCAATCCACGTCTTCTGGGGTCCCTCAGCGGCTCTCTCACAAGGTGTTGAGTCCTTGCGGGCGCATTCCCGTGATAAAGCCAGCAGCCATAGCCGCTCACGGTATCACTCGGCCCCGTCCCATGGTGTGCCGCATCATTGGATGTAATTGTGTAACAGGCGCCTGGCGCCGCGTGCGTTCCAGCCTGCAATCAGCACACATGCTGCCTTTCTATAAACAGAACGGCGTGTGTATTATTGTCAGCTACATTCTCGCTGCCAGCGCTCTCCACGCTACAGATCAACCTTGTATGGATTCTCCATATCTACATAGCCATTATGCTATCTACTTCCAGGCAACCATTATTGCTGGCACCCTGAGAGAAATTCATGGTAGACACCCTACACTACGGAAACCCGTGTCTCAAGCCCTACAAAGGGATAAGTAGCACATCTTTTACTTGTAGTACCTTAGGAAGATTTGCAGCAGATATTGGCCCGGATTTACAGACATTGGCGCATATTTATGCCATCGTAGCGTATCTTTTACGGAGAGGGAAGCATGGAATTCACAAAGCAAATGCTCCCAACTCTGCGCCGGCGTACCGTATAGTCGTAAGTCAGCGAAAGTGGAAGTGGGCGTGATACATTTAAATGAAGCGTGACCCCATGCAAATGATGGGTCGAGCGTCATACAAGTACTCAAAATGAACGGCTCATGTGCCGTCCAGGGGACGTATCCCAGTGTGCATGCTTAAGATACGTCGAATTACTACCTACGACGTGAACGTAACCTACGCCCAGCCCTATTCACGTACTACGTAAACGACGTAAAATTCGACGGCATTAGTTTCCTGGTCCATACCTTTGCATGAGTTGCGCCTCCTATATGGGGAATAACTTCACGCCGGACGTACAACTTACGTAAACCGCGTATATTCTGTGCCGGGCGCAAGTACGTTCGTGAATCGCTGCATCTCCCTCATTTCCATATTTGAATATGAAATCAAAGGGAGCGCCAGATGCGTCCAGCGTAAATATGCACCCACGATACGCCGGCGTAGGCAAGTTACGTCGGTTGGAAGAAGCCTATTTTTCGACGTATCTTGGTTTGTGGGTCGGCGCATAGATACGACGGCGCACATTTGTACTTACGTCGGTGTAAGTGCTTTGTGAATCCGGCCCATTGTTGTTTAACAAATGCTATTTAATGTTGGCTTGTAATCTATCATCTTAACTTGGGACTTGCTGTTGTGCGAAGGTTGATTGCTGAGGAACATCTTAAAAAAGGAACATACTCTTATAGATCTATACTATGGCCCAGATTCACAGAGAGTTGGGCAAACATTACGCCGCCGTAGCGCAAACGCCGTACGCCACGCCGGCGCAGCGCGGAGAGACATGCACTGTATTCAGCAAGCTATTGCTCCCAACGCTGCGTCGGCGTGGCGTATTTTTCGAAGGTGCAGGCCAGCGTAGGTGGAAGTGGGCGTGACCACATGCTAATGATAGTCCGCGACGTGAACGCATGAAACTGCACCCTTATGTGCATGCTCACAACTACGCCGGCACAACTGCCTAAGCTACGCCGGATCACCGCGTACACCGTGAACGTAATGTACGCCCAGTATGCCGGCCTGTGTTCTCTGGGGCAGACCTTTGCACGTCTCTTGCCGGGTTGCGCCTCATCTATGAGGAATAACTTTACGCCGAACGTACAATTTACACGCAGCATGCGTCGGGCTCACGTACGTTCGTGAATCACCGTATTTCCATTTGCATGTTTGAATGTCTAATCAATGGGAGCGGCAACATGCGTCCAGACGAAAAGTACGCCCACGCTACGCTTGGGTATGTAAGCTACGTCAGTATAGGGTGGCCAGTTTTTAGGCGTATGTTGGTTTGTGACTCTGGCACACAAATACTCCGGCGCAAAATTGAACTTACGTCAGCGTAAGTGCTTTGTGAATCTGTTTAAATTTATTTTTATTATATTTTTCCAAACATTTATACAATTGATACCACATTGTCAATAAGCATACAAAAAATGTCTTCAAATTAATACATTCATCATTTCATACACATAGATTACAACAATAAACAATAACATATACTACGACTAAAGGACAGACCTACCTCCTCCAGACCTCCTACTCTCTCCACCCCCCCTGCCCGTTCCTCGGGAAACAAGGAGAGAAAAAAAAAAAGTGCCCCTTTCTTAAACATATTTCCTGTGTCCTCCCTGCTCCATATTATGAGGGGACAAGAGCAAGTCTCATCCTCCACTACCCCTATACCTCTCTTGGTTGATGAGAGGAGAAAAAAAAACACCCTCACCTGATTCAAAAGGAGTGCCCCATTCTCAAACATTATTATCTGTGCCCTCCCTACTCCATATTTTTAGGGGACAATAGCAACTCTCATCCTCCAGTACCCATATACCTCTCTTAATTAATAAGAGAAGAAAAAAAAAAGAGAAAAAAAAAAGGGGGGAGAGAAACTCCTCCATTGTGTTAGAATGCAATTGTGCTTAATTTCCCACTATAATTTCTCTCCAGGGGGAGGGGGAGGAGGGAGGAGGAAGGTCCCAAACTCATATCTCCTACGTGTACCTGCGAGAACTACCTAAGTACTTGCCTTTTTGCTCATATAGCCTATATAAACCAGAGATTTTTTAAATTTTTCCCAGCCTCCCCAAGTTCCGGTAACGTGGTTATTTAATTCCTTATATTGAGATGTTACCTCTTCCATACTTCTTATCCTTTCTACTTCCCTTAACCATTCTTGTATCTGGGGTTTGTGAATCTGGATCTATGTGGAGAGTTCTTCTTATCTTGGGTTTAAAGCCCCATACACACTATCAGTTTTCCTGACGGTTTTCTCTTCAGGTTTACCAAAACCATCTAATATGAGGTCAAACCTCAAGAGTTTCAATTTGTATGCAATCAGGCAGGCCCTTGTACTACATGGTTTTGGTAAATCTGATGAGAAAACCGTCAGAAAAACTGATAGTGTGTATGGGGCTTGAGACTATACAGACCTATCCCTCCACCCGGCACAGCCAGCAAACATCAGAACTAGTAACCCCGGGAGAATTCTTCTGTCAGAGATCTCGCTAGATCCGGGTATGGGGCAGAAGACCTAAGACACATACCCCAGGTGACTAAGACAAGCAACACCTATGGGGGGAAAATGAACATTTTACTAGCAGCTGAACCCCAGAATGTCCAGAAATCCATCCTAGAGACATGAACTATGTCTGCAGCACAGAGAAGGAAGATTATCCCAGAGAATTACAGGAATACAGGACGGGGAACACAGCTCAGGAAAGTGACCAGGGGATTACAGGCTGATATCACCCAGTCCCCGCCCTACTCTGGACCAATCAGTGCGCAGTATGGGTGGAGGAATGGATTTAGTGTTAATGACCCACCTGTGCTGATCTCTGTAGGAGTGTCCTCCTCTATAAATGTCCCCGTTATTCCATCCTCCTCCATAGACTGCTGATCATCCCTCACATACGTCTCTTCTTCTTCTGATTTCACCTCAAATTCTATATCGATTGGATCTCCACTCTAAACCAAGAGAATGAGAGAGAATATCATCTGTAATATATAAGCTTTATTATTGTGACATCACATCTATAAAATCCACACTATGGCCCGGATTCACAAAGCACAGTTCATTTTAAGTACTTGTCTGCAGCTCAGCCCATCATTTGCATGGGGCCACGCTTCATTTAAATGAATCACACCCACTTCCACCTAGGAATATACGCTACGCAGGCGCAGAGATGGGAGCATTTGTTCGGTGCTTCCCTCTCCGCGCTGTGCCAGCGTAGCATAAATAAGATACGCTACGTAGGCATAAATATGTGCTGTTGTATGTGAATCCAGGCCATTGTCTCTATAAGTGTGTTTTATAAGCTCCGTCCCACCAACCTTATAATAGTGAGGGATGGTGTGACCTTCCTGTGTGGAATCCCAGGAATACAGAGGACGGGGACATCTCTCTGGGGGGTCTCTGTAGCTGGATGACTCCACCATGGTGTCCTGGTACAGATCTTTGTGTCCTTTTGGAAACTCTGACTCCTCCATCACCCCATCCTCATCATCCTCCTCTTTTATCTCTTCTTTAATATTGACCAGTGTGGAATCCTGAGGACGGTTCCCATTACTGGATCCATCTGTAGGAAACACACACACTGACTGAATACATGTTTCTATGTGTTTATCAGATGATGGGGATGTAGGTGGAGCCTCCGTACTGCTCTCTCCTTTACAATAAAGTCTCCTCTTACCCGGTGATGTGAGGGGCGGCTGATTGTCCATCATGACGTCCTTGTAGAGATCCTTGTGTCCTTCTAAATACTCCCACTCCTCCATGGAGAAATAGACAGTGACATCCTGACACCTTATAGGAACCTGACACACACAATGATACAGTCACCATCCAGACACACCCCTTGTCTGTTACTGGATAATGTCCCAGAATCCTCCTCACCTCTCCTGTCAGCAGCTCCATCATCTTCTTGGTGACTTCTAGAATCTTCTCCATGTTGTGTCTTTCAGGTTTTAGGGAGTCACATGGAGGCACTGTGATGGTCATATGATCACCTGACTTCACAAGAGGAAATCTCTGTATTGGGGAACCAATAGGAATATAATGTTAGATTCCCAGAATCCTCCTCACCTCTCCGGTCAGGTCTGTATTACTAATAGAGATAAGAGTGATGTCATGTGACCTCCCAGAATCCTCCTCACCTCTCCGGTCAGGTCTGTATTACTAATAGAGATAAGAGTGATGTCATGTGACCTCCCAGAATCCTCCTCACCTCTCCGGTCAGGTCTGTGTATTATTAATAGAGATAAGAGTGATGTCATGTGACCTCCCAGAATCCTCCTCACCTCTCCAGTCAGGTCTGCGTATTATTAATAGAGATAAGAGTGATGTCATGTGACCTCCCAGAATCCTCCTCACCTCTCCGGTCAGGTCTGTGTTTTATTAATAGAGATAGCAGTGATGTCAAGTGACCTCCCAGAATCCCCCTCACCTCTCCGGTCAGGTCTGTATTATTAATAGAGATAAGAGTGATGTCATGTGACCTCCCAGAATCCTCCTCACCTCTCCAGTTAGGTCTGTGTATTATTAATAGAGATAGCAGTGATGTCATGTGACCTCCCAGAATCCTCCTCACCTCTCCGGTCAGCAGGTAGATGATCTCCAGGGTGAAGTTTAGTATCTTCTCAGTCATGTGACTCCGGTCCTCCTCCATCCTCATTGGTGGTGTCATTTGATCTATACAGGTCTCCTTGTAGACGGATAACTTTGGGAAATTAAAGTGAGAATTATTTGGATGGTATTGGTCACACAATAATAGGATGTGGATGTGAGGGGGGCAGGAGTGTTGCTGTACCACCTCAATATCAGACATTTTACCCCCTTCCTGCCCAGGCCAATTTTTAGCTTTAAAGTGGATGTAAACACAATTTTTTTATTTATTTTTGTTGATGTCACAATGTGCAGTATAAGATTTCCTATCATCTGTGCCCAGTCTTACCACACAGAGCTAATTCAGCTATTTTATTGTTCAGTGAAATAAAACAGACTTACAGAGAAAAAACTTAGTCCGTTCAGCCCCCTTGCTGTGAGTGACAGGTGATTTACATATCTCATGCACTAGCTTCAGACAGGCATTATTTTTTAATTCCCACCCCCACTCCTTTTCTGAAGTCATGTGGTCACTTTTCTGAATTTTGACTGGATGTTACTGTTCATAGCAGAATTCAGTGTAAGGAATACATAGGAAAAAATGCATGTTGACAAGGGGAGTGTAAAGGTGGGCGGGGAGTCTACGGACTTCACGACTCCACCCACCAAGCTCCAGACAACAGATCCACCCACAGAATCTGCAGTTTTTCAGGTCTCATAACAGACATTTGACAGGTAAGGATACATTGCAGGAGGCATCTATACATTGCAGATCAGCACTATGGCAGGAGTTTATAAAGGATGAGAGCAGGTTTACATCCACTTTAATGATAATTACTCATTCATACAACACTGTACCCAAATGAAATGCATTTATTTCAGACAGATAGACCGTTCTTTTAGTGGTATTTAATCCCCGCTAGGTGTTTAGTTTTTTGCTATTAAAATTTTTTGAAATGTTGCAAAAAAAAATACTTTTCTGTTATAAAATTGTGCAAATAAATAATTGTCTTCATAAATTTAAGCCAAACTGTATTCTGATACATTTATTGGGTAAAAATAGCCCAATTGAGTGTATATTATTTGGTCTGTATGAAAGTTATAACATTCACAAACTATGGGATATATCTGAACATTGATCAATCCTGATATTTTCAATTTCTTGAGGCCCTAAAATGCCAGCACAGCACAAATATCCCCCAAAGTGACCCCCTTTTTGGAAAGTCCAAGGTGTTTATTAGGAGGTATGGTGAGTCTTTGGAAGCTGGAATTCTTTTTGTTTTAAATGAGGAATTATTTTATTTTTTTCAAAAAGTGTGAGAAGCAGGTTATTTCTCACACACAGCATGGGCATACTTAGAATTACACCCCAAAACACATTCTGCTCTTCCTCCCAAATATAAGGGTACCACATATGTGAGACTTCTTCACAGCTTAGATGCATAGAGGGACCCAAAATCCAAGGAGCACCTTTGGGCTTTCAAGGAGAATAAATTAGACATCTAATTTTCTGACTACCTATTAGAGCTGCACAATTCTGGCTAAAATGAGAATCAATTTTTTTTGTTTAGAATAAAGATCACGATTCTCTCACAAATCTCGTGGCGTCAAATCTTTCACATTATACAAAATAATTTGGGCTAACTTTACTGGTTAGTTTTTTTTTTAATTAATTAAAGTAATTTTTGCCACTGGCAAATACAGTGCGATATAAAATATTGCAACAACCACCATTTTATTCTCTATAGTCTCTATTAAAAAAAAATATATATAATGTTTGGTGGTTCTAAGTTATTTTCTAGCAAAAAAAAAAAGGATTTTAAACTTGAAACCAAAACATTTCAGAAACAAGTTTGGTGTTTAAGTGGTTAAACTTTCCTAATTTACACACAGAAGTCTATTCCTTTGCTGTAAAAGACAAATTCTTACAATGTTTAGACTTAAGTTCCACTGATAACGAATGTTCTGATTCTTGGCAGACTCCCCGGATTTTACAGCTGTGGCTTCAGCTGAGCAGAGAGAATTCTCTGTATAGAAAGATCGGGAAATATTTTGTCAGGATCACAACGGGAAAAAAAACTGCGATAACGATTCTTGACGATTAATCGTGCAGCTCTACTACCTATCAGGCCGTGTACACACGACCGAGGTTCTCGCTGGAAACCAGTGAGAACCTCGCTGGAATGTGCATTCCAGCGAGGACCTCGGCCGTGTGTACGGTCTCGGTGAGCTTCCCGTCGGGAAGCCCGTCGAGCAGAAATAGAGAGCACGCTCTCTATTTCCTCGACGGCCCGCCTGGATGAATGGCTAGTTGCCATTCCCGACGGGCGGGTCGCCGATTTCGACGGCCGGCAGAGAGCCTCGACGGGCGGAACGATGTGTTCTGCCCGTCGAGGATCTCTGCCGTGTGTACGCCGCCTCACATTTTTTGAGGCCCTGGAGCACCAGGACGGTGAAAATTACCCCATTTTGGAAAGTAAACACTCCCAGATATTTTCTGTAAGGCATAGTGATTGTTTTGAAAATGTCGATATTGGCCACAAGGTTTTTTTAAAATGCAATTAAGTTGGTAAATAATAAAATGTCTCTAATACACAGCATATACATACTTAGAATTACACCCCAAAACACATTCTGCTACATTGTATAGAGTATGGTGATACCACATGTGTGAGACTTTTTTGTGACCTGCAACACAAATCCAAGGAGCACCTTCAGGAGTTCTAGGTACATAAATTACACATCTCATTTTCTGACTACCAATCACATTTGTGAATGCCTTTAAGCACCAGAACACTAGAAACACCGACAAAATGATCCCATTGTGGAAAGTAAACACCCCAAGGTTTTCTTTAAGAGGCATGGTCGGTCTTTTGAAAAATTCATTTTGTTGTGTCAAGTTTTTTTTTTTTTTTAACACAAAGTGTGAGGATTTGATTGACTTCTTGGTCTCCATTTTGTTTAGGCAGCTTCCATTTCAGATACAAAATATAAAAGTGTTGGTTAGATTTATAAACTGCTGACTGTGTGAATAAAATTTCTCATAAATGACCATAGCTGCACCTGGAGAACTTTGAGTTCCACGTCTCGTGGAAAGTACCTGAAAATCCTAGCTCCACAAGATATTAAGATTTGATGAAGTGTGATTAGTATGAGATCATTATACAATGTCATATGGAGTTGTCTCATCCTGATTGGTTCAAATATGCTGAGTTATTGATAATTTGTTTGTACGGAATATATATGCAGTGGAAACGAGAATACACTTTGAGCTATGCACTAACATCTGTCTCGGTGTGGACATTGCTCCCGCGTGCACGTGAGGACATGGTAACACGGTGACTATAAATATATATTTTATTATCTTTGGAATGCTACATGTAGCGCTCACCCCCAAATGAGCCGCTGGCTAGATTTTGGGATCGGCGTAATTTAAGTTACCTTTGATGTGTCTAGGGATAATGATGGCAGCAACAATGAGAGCAGAGACGGAATGTCCAGGCAAATGGTTGACGTTTTCTAAGTGCTTTATTCTCGGTCCAACACGACCAACAGTCAACTTGAGGTAGACAGGATAGGTTGGTGAAAAGAATAACTTTGCAGATTCCGGCTATGGATATTGAACAGAAGTAGTCCTGCCTCTCGGATGTATTCTTTTCTTCCCTCGCCACTCCAGCCAAAGTGGGTGCAGTGTACCTGGACAGGCCTCCCTCACAGGCCTGGCAGCCAGAGTGTCACTGAGAATGCTGAGAAGAAACAAGTCTCTGCCACCGACTTGGCTCTGATAAATTTGTAAAGGCCTCTGCCACAGGTCCGGTACTTGAGAACGATAAAAAAAAACACAGCATGGGGTCCCCAATCCATACTAGACACTCAGGTGGTTTGCAGGATTTCTCTTTGATAAAATTCCCCCCTCCCCAACTCCGGGTTCATCATCCCATCCCCCCGCAATCCCGTCCCTTTCAGACCCCTATTGTGAGACTCATCATAGTGTCTCTGGAGGGGCGCTGATCATTCCTGTGTAAAATCTTACAGAAATCTTCCCTAATCCCGACCTTTAATTATCATTTCATTCCCCCCACATACAATGTCTGGAACCGACATTTACTGACATCAATAACTCCCCTCGTGGTACAGACCATAAATTCCCTCATTGTAATATACGGGGATATTCTACATTTCCACACTATATATGTGTGTATCATCATCTGCTGGAGATAAAAGACATCACAGTGACTATGGAGGAAGAGGACGGACATGACGGTGTTACTGGGTGTAAATAGAAAATAAGATCTTATTACCTCCTCTGCTGCCACTTCCAGCAATGTCTCCTCACTACTTCTTCCCGACTCACCTCTCACCTGAAACTTCCTGTCTGTACCTGACATCACTTCTTGTCTTCCATAGAGACATCCTGTGAATAAGTGAGATCACCACCTTGTGGAGATCAGAGGAACTACAGCCCAGAGAAACATCTCATAGTGTGAACACGGTGCACCGTCATACTCCACTCCCCATCACAGACTGCTGCGGAAGTGTTGTGGCGGCAAACTGCACATGCGCAATGCGTTCCAATGCATTTACGACAGTGCACACCAGCGAAACCTCGTTCGCCATCCAGGCTCTTTCCTTAACATCCCCGAGGATGTTAAAAAAAGACAGGAGGCCGAGCGAGCGACTGGCCACTTACCTCTAAGTCCACGTCGCCAAGAATGATGGCTTTGCTGGTGTGCAGTGTCGTAAATCCATTGGAACGTATCACAATTGTGTTTGGAATGCATCGCGCATGCGTAGTTGCCCGCTACGGCACTTCCGGAGCATTGTGTGATGGGGAGCCGAATATGACGTTACAACGGCCTTGTGCTGTGTGTGTGTAAGTGCAGTGTTGTATGGCTGAGTAATTGTCATTCAAAGTGTGGCAGCGCTGAAATCTGAAAATTGGCCTGGGCAGGAAGTGGGTAAAAGTGTCGGGTACTGAGGTGGTTAATAATACACAAATGTCCATATATAAGGATTTCTACAGGGACCACCGAGACCATCTATACATGGCTTGGATGTCTCCATATTACTAGGAGACCATAAATCAGATGACCATAGAAAGATATAAAAGTCACTCACTGTCATGGAACTTCAGATTGAAGGAACCTTATTCCAGTCACACCATTCATTTCTTGTACATAAGGACCAAGTTGGTGTTGGTGGATCACTAGGAAAAAATGGGAGCATGGGGGAGGGGAGAGGAACAGAAGGAGGAAGAGGGAGGGATCTTAGTAAAGGAGGGTGAATAGGAAGGGAGGGGGAGGGGAGGGAGGGGGAGGGAGGTTCTCCACAAATGGGGGTATTCACGCGAAGTGTAACCACACAAGCACAGAATGGGCGGGGAGGAGCCAAGAGACGGGGGATGGAACAAGATATGTACGGGATGGATAAACAATAGATGGAAGGGACTACAATTAAATGTGAAGACAATTTGATGGACTGATGAAGGTTTGGTCCCTGACTGGTGAGATCCTCCAAACATAATGGTCACATCCATGACCTGGAGCTCGTTGGGGTGATAAAGCCAATCTGTAAACACTGTGTAGACTTTATCCAAGAACTCAGAACACTCCAGGTGTGGAGAAAGTCTCAAGGTGGGTTTAGCCCGTCATTTATCATAGGAAGACTTGTCTCTTCAGGGAAGACTATCACACCTCCAACTTTTACCTCTTCCATCAGCTCATCCCCCATAGTTATAACCTTTTCTACCACCTGCCCCACCCCATTAGATTGTAAGCTCTTAGATGGGTCATCTCCACTCCCACCAAGGGGGATAGAAATATATTACTGCTCGGGGGAGGGGAGGGGGAGGAGACATTTTGGCCCCTTTGATTTTGCAGTAAAATGGATGTGAGATTTAGTCATGTAGAACATCTGTTATATGGATACAAAGATCCCAGCCGAGAGTCAGGACCGTTTGAAGGAATTTGGGGGCCCCAAGTAAGAAGCGGGGGACAATGTGTTGCTGAGTTTTAAGTTGATAAGCAGGGGGGGGGGGCGATCAAATACCATCAAAAGAAATCTCCATTTGTGGGAAAAAATGGACGTCAATTTTGTTTGGGAGCCATGTTGGACGCATTTGTTATAATAATTCAGTTACTTTTTGCAAAAAAATGGTCATTAACCACTTCCCGCCCGGCCAATAGCCGATTTACGGCCGGGAAGTGGTTATGAAATCGTGACTGGACGTTCTCAAACGTCTAGCACGATTTCATGCCGCGCGCGCCCGTGCGGGTGCGCAGCGATCGGTGATGCGGGGTGTCAGTCTGACACCCTGCACCTCCGATCTCGGTAACGAGTCTCCGGCGGAGCCTCGTTACCACGTGATCAGCCGTGTCCAATCACGGCTGATCACGATGTAAACAGGAAGAGCCGCCGATGGCTCTTCCTCACTCGTGTCTGACAGACGCGAGTACAGGAGAGCCGATCAGCGGCTCTCCTGACAGGGGGAGTTCGCGCTGATTGTTTATCAGCGCAGCCCCCCCTCGGATCGCCACATGGACCACCAGGGAGTGCCCACACTAGACCACCAGGGAACATAAAAAAATAAAAAAAAAAGACAAAAAAAATATAAAAATGACAAAAAAAAAAAAAATCAGCAAGAAAAAAAAAAGAGGGGCAGTAAAAAAAAGATGCCAATCAGTGCCCACACATGGCCACTGATTGGCAACATTGATCCATCAGTGCCACCCCTCAGTGATCATCAGTGCCACCCCAGTGTCTGTCAGTGCCACCCCACAGTGCCAATCCATGCCCAGTGCCCACCTATCAGTGCCCACCTGTGCCACCTATCAGTGCCCACCTGTGCCACCTATGAGTGCCCACCTGTGCCGCCTATGAGTGCCCATCAGTGCTGCCTATGAGTGCCCATCAGTGCCGCCCATGAGTGCCCATCAGTGCCGCCCATGAGTGCCCCATACCAGCGCCGCCTATCAGTGCCCATCAGTGATACCTAATCGGTGCCCATCAGAACTACCTCATCGCTGCCCATCAGTGCCACCCCATCGGTGCCCATCAGTGCCACCATATCAGTGCCCGTAATTGAAAGAGAATACTCATTTACAAAAAAAATAACAGAAAAAAATAAAAACTTTATTTTTTTTTCAAAATCTTTGCTCTATTTTTAGTTGTTGCGCAAAAAAAAAAAATCGCAGAGGTGATCAAATACCACCAAAAGAAAGCTCTATTTGTGGGGAAAAAAGGACGCCAATTTTGTTTGGGTGCAGTGTAGCATGACCGCGCAAT
Source organism: Rana kukunoris (assembly GCA_029574335.1). Taxonomy (NCBI): domain Eukaryota; kingdom Metazoa; phylum Chordata; class Amphibia; order Anura; family Ranidae; genus Rana; species Rana kukunoris. Next base: position 23,907 of record JAJQKJ010001353.1, read on the forward strand.
TGTCATTCAAATTGCGACAGTGCTGAAAGCTGAAAATTGGCTTGGGCGGGAAGGTGCGTAAGTGCCTGGTATGGAAGTGGTTAAGGAGGGGTAAATCTTTTGGAGAGCTATAACATGGACTTTCTCTATACAGTACATCAGGGACTGCTTGCCAAACTGGGATTAGAACTATTATATCAAGTGGGACTTCTGCGCTACTAAAAAATCTCTAAACAATAACAATCTGCAGCAAACACAAAAAATGCATACACAGCATTTGTAATGAGTGAATAAAAATAATGGTGCTAGCGCAAGTGGTAAAGCATAACTTGGGATGTATAATATTGAATAAGCACACAGTGCACATAGTGTGCTAAATCAGTGATCTCTGTGACAAAGCAAAAAAGAAAAAACACAACAGTCCAACAAGGGTGCTAAGTCCAAACCAAGTGCACTATAGTCCTTAATGTGAACAGTGTGAAGGAGGGATGTCCACTAGTTGCAGAAAGGTGAGGAAAGGAAAGAGCCCCACCACACGGCACGTCTAGTCTCACAGAACTCTCACCTCCGGCCAGACATAACCAGCATGTAGGATATCCTTGGTGTAGGCAGTCTCCCCCAGTGATGTTGTTTATGGATCGATAAATGGAACGATGGGTGTCTAAGTACTCAGGTATATTCACAGGACACAGATAAGGAGAATCCGGGAAAAGACAAAGGAAGCCTCCAATAGTGCATTAACTTGATAACCAGGGAGTTTTAATAAAAAATGTACTTACAACAAATAAAGATAAAATTTGCATCAAACAGCGGGATCGTAGCGCTTGCAGCACGTCACTCATCTGCCCGTCCTTCCCTTCCCTACGCGTTACGACACAGGGTCACGTGTCTTCATCTGGGGAATGCTATTGGTTATGGACGGGTATATCGTATTTATACGCAAACCGGAAGTTTCGTATCGGCCATTTTTTCGTAGCCCGCCGCTTATAAGGACAGTGTACTTGAGCTGTTTTTAGTTGCGCATAGATTCCGCAATAAAAAACTTTTTTCAGCGTCACTTTCAGTAGTGGCCTTGCTGTATATGCTATGCATTATAGGATATTAAAATATTAAAAAATTAAAAAACTTTTACAGAAAATTAGTATACAGCCACATCATATCTCTGTAAAACCGGAAGGTTAACATCGGCCATTTTTCTGTAGCCCGCCGCATTTAGGAACAATGCACTGTAGCTGATCTCATTTCAAAATAAATTGAACATGTCTATGGGCTTCTTGCAGCGGGACTTATTGTTATGTATATTTAGTGGTTTTGGGACACAGCCCAACAAACAAAAATGGGTTGATTAACCTATATGTTTCTCACATTATTCCATGTATAGGTGCCTCGCCATCTAGTGTTTATATTTGGGTATTGCCACAAATTGTCCAGATCATGGATATAGTGCCTCAGAAAAATACTGGGTGATCGGGCATCTGAGTGTCGTGTTCACATGAAACAATTAGTATTTCAGAACACTTTTTTGAAAAGAACAACAAAGACATAATATGCGATTTACAATGGTCGATTACCTCTTCCTCCTATGCACAAGAGGGACAGCACAAACCATTACATTGCACATAGCCGAAATATTTCCCTTAGATACGTACAACTCAAAAAATTGAAAACAATTCTAAAAATTATTTAAAAAACAATTGAGATCGAAGTCTACGTTCATCCCTCCAGGAACTAGAGTTTTCATCTTATGGATCCATTGTGACTCTTTTTGACTTATAGTCCTTATTTTATGGCTTCCCCTCCAATTTTTTGTGTATTTATCAATACCCCAAAACTCCAAGCAAGTGGGGTCTTTATTGTGTACTTTCTTAAAATGTCTTGACACATTGTGTTTGGTGGATCCTTTAATGATATTTTTCACGTGTTCCTTTACCCGGACTTTCAGGGCTCTCTTTGTTCTACCAATGTACTGTAGATTACAGCTACACTGCAGGACATAGACCACCCCCTCGGTATAGCATCCAATACATTCCTTAATATCAAAGGTCTCTCCTGTATTGGTGGCTATAAATTGCGTCCGTTTCTTTTGGGGTTTTTTTTGTTTTTTCACATGCAAAACAGCCTCTGCAAGGGAAGAAACCTTTTCCTGTGAAAAATACAAAAGGGGGTTTCGGTGGGGGGTCCACAACAGACTTAACCACTAGATCTTTAAATGTGGGCGCCTTTTTATACAAAATCTGTGGTTTCTCCGGGAGTATTTGGCACAGATCTTTGTCGCTCTGTAGGATATACCAGTATTTCTTAATGATCTTTTCCACATCCTTGTGCTGAGAATTATAATTCAAGATCAGAGCGGGAGCTTTTTGTTCTCTTTGTATTGGAGCCTTTGGTAGTAACATTTTAGATCTCTCTAGTGCGCCCACCTCTTTGATTTGCTTGGAAATGGATAGTTCATCATATCCCTTGCTGGTGAACCGTGACCCAATCAATTGGGCTTGATTCATATAGTCATCTACCTTTGTGCAATTCCTCTTCATTCTGACCAGTTGGCCCCTTGGGATATTAAATAGCCAAGGTTTATGGTGACAGCTATCGGTGGATATGTAACTATTAGTGTCCACATTTTTGAAGAAGGTTTTCGTAGTGATCTTATCCCCTTCTATACTGATATTTAGATCAAGAAAATCGACCGATTTTTCATCGATCTTCCATACCAGTTTGATATTTTGCTCATTGGTGTTCAGTTTGTTCAGGAAGTTTTCAAGTGATTCCTTACTTCCATTCCAAATGATAATGAGGTCATCAATGTACCTCTTATATAGAGTGAGCTCAGCAGGTAAATCTTCATATACCGCTGACTCCTCCCACCTTGCCATAAACGCATTGGCTACGCTAGGGGCAAATTTAGCTCCCATCGCGATGCCAATGGTTTGTTTGTAATATGCTTGGTCGTACCAGAAATAATTGTACTTCAAGCATATATCCAGGCACTTAATGAGGTATTTCCGTTGTGAGCATATGAGGTCACTAAAATTTCTCAATAACCATTTGGTGGCATGACATGCGTCATGATGTTTAACAATCGTATATAACGATGACACATCTGCAGTCGCAAGGATTGTTCTGCCTTCCATCACTGGTATTGAGTCCAATAGCTGTAAGATATGTTTCGTATCTTTTAGGAAAGCGTTGGTTTTTTGAACCGCTGGTTGCATGAAGTGGTCTATATATTGACCCAATCTTGAAGTCAATGAGTCTATTCCGTTGACGATTGGTCTACCTGGAGGATTCTCTTTTGACTTGTGTATTTTGGGGATGGTGTAGATTACCGGTACCCTGCATGATTCGGGGATAAGGTATCTTGCCTCCTTTTTATTTAGGATCCCCTTCTTTATTCCCAGACAGATGACTCTTTGCACTTCCTTCTTATATTTCAAAAGTGGATTTCCAAGCAATTTACAATAGGTGTCTGTGTCTTGTAATTGTCTGTCCAATTCGTCTTTGTATTGTTGTTTGGACTGGACCACCACTGCCCCCCCTTTATCCGCTGGACGGATCACAATATCTTTTCTCTGGGTGAGAAGCTTAATACCCTTTTTCATATAGCCGGGATCCGACTTGGGTTTAAGTCTCAGCGAATCTAGATCATTCAGTACTAATTTCTTGAAAACATCTATATGTTGATTATTTGTAACTTGAGGGTTGAATAAGGACTGATTCCTCAGGTCGCTGTGTATGGGGAGTGTGGGATCCCTATTCGTAGGGAGTGTGATTTTGGTGGGATTACTAAGGAAATATTTTTTGATGTTCAGCTTTCTTATATATTTCCGGATGCCTATATAGGTTTCAAATTTATTCAGATTTTTCATTGGGGCATATTTTAGGCCCTTATCCAAGACTGCCAGTTCTTCTGCAGACATGGTACACCCGCTAATGTTTACGACGTTCTCCCCACATCTTCTCTCTTTCTTTTTGTGTCTCTTTCCCGCTCTAGTGCCTCTCTTAGTTCGGGGCTGAGTCTGCTCTCCTGAAATACTAATTGTTTCATGTGAACACGACACTCAGATGCCCGATCACCCAGTATTTTTCTGAGGCACTATATCCATGATCTGGACAATTTGTGGCAATACCCAAATATAAACACTAGATGGCGAGGCACCTATACATGGAATAATGTGAGAAACATATAGGTTAATCAACCCATTTTTGTTTGTTGGGCTGTGTCCCAAAACCACTAAATATACATAACAATAAGTCCCGCTGCAAGAAGCCCATAGACATGTTCAATTTATTTTGAAATGAGATCAGCTACAGTGCATTGTTCCTAAATGCGGCGGGCTACAGAAAAATGGCCGATGTTAACCTTCCGGTTTTACAGAGATATGATGTGGCTGTATACTAATTTTCTGTAAAAGTTTTTTAATTTTTTAATATTTTAATATCCTATAATGCATAGCATATACAGCAAGGCCACTACTGAAAGTGACGCTGAAAAAAGTTTTTTATTGCGGAATCTATGCGCAACTAAAAACAGCTCAAGTACACTGTCCTTATAAGCGGCGGGCTACGAAAAAATGGCCGATACGAAACTTCCGGTTTGCGTATAAATACGATATACCCGTCCATAACCAATAGCATTCCCCAGATGAAGACACGTGACCCTGTGTCGTAACGCGTAGGGAAGGGAAGGACGGGCAGATGAGTGACGTGCTGCAAGCGCTACGATCCCGCTGTTTGATGCAAATTTTATCTTTATTTGTTGTAAGTACATTTTTTATTAAAACTCCCTGGTTATCAAGTTAATGCACTATTGGAGGCTTCCTTTGTCTTTTCCCGGATTCTCCTTATCTGTGTCCTGTGAATATACCTGAGTACTTAGACACCCATCGTTCCATTTATCGATCCATAAACAACATCACTGGGGGAGACTGCCTACACCAAGGATATCCTACATGCTGGTTATGTCTGGCCGGAGGTGAGAGTTCTGTGAGACTAGACGTGCCGTGTGGTGGGGCTCTTTCCTTTCCTCACCTTTCTGCAACTAGTGGACATCCCTCCTTCACACTGTTCACATTAAGGACTATAGTGCACTTGGTTTGGACTTAGCACCCTTGTTGGACTGTTGTGTTTTTTCTTTTTTGCTTTGTCACAGAGATCACTGATTTAGCACACTTTGTGCACTGTGTGCTTATTCAATATTATACATCCCAAGTTATGCTTTACCACTTGCGCTAGCACCATTATTTTTATTCACTCATTACAAATGCTGTGTATGTATTTTCTGTGTTTGCTGCAGATTGTTATTGTTTAGAGATTTTTTAGTAGCGCAGAAGTCCCACTTGATATAAACACTTATTTACACTTTACTTTTTGCTGCCACTATGGATGTTTTCACTTTTGTTGAAAGTAGAAATGTAAATCTAGATGAGGTTTTTAACCCACAGAACAAGACGCATAACTTGGACCTACAAAGCCTGATTAGAAAGCTAGGCCACCACATGGACAAAAAAGTGTGTCTGTGGTGGGACATTAATACCTTTGATAGGTACATTAGAGATGGCATAGTACCACGCAGACTTCGCTGGGATATACCCCCCAACGATGGTTTGATTGGTAAAGAAGCGATGGATGAATGGTATGAGTTCTTTAATAACAAAAGTCTAGAAGGTCTGAAATTTCTGCTAAAACGCAAACAGCGGAAATTAAGAGGGCTAGAGAAGCAGATAGAGGAATTAAAAATAAAAGTTGAACCCCTAAAAGAAACGGGAGACTTTAATAAACTTACTACCCAGCTCAACAAAGACCTGATTGCAAAAGATTTGGAAGTTCAGCTGCGGAAAATGAAGAAATACCAACGGGACACTGCTGATTATAAGGCGCAACAGGTGTTCAAATGGCAATTGAAACCCGAAGCAGCACAACCAGCCTCCACTTACTCAACCCCTGAAAGGGAAGTAAGAATACAGGAACCTACTACATCATATGCAAGACAGGATGTAAGATTTGAAGGAAGGGATACACACCTTGATATGCCAAGACAGGAATTTAGGTTCGAAGGGAGGGACCCCTATCAAGAAAGATCAAAACCTAACTATGGACCATCTTCCAATAGCTATCAAGGTCCTCGTACCCCAAGAAATACCAAAAAGAAACCGTTCAAGAAACGCTTCAAAAAACCACAAAATGGTAGCAATGATGGGAACCATAGAGAGCAAAGGGAGATTCCCTACTATGACCAATATGGAAGACCTCTGAGATCACCTATTCCTATGTATAATAGGTTTGACCCTATTAGACACCACCAAGAAGTGTACCCCGCAGATTACCGACAACATCAGTATGACTACAACTCCCAACGCTCTTTTTTAGACAGGGAGAGGAGAGAGTACTCTCCTCAACGGACACAGGAACAATGCCGGTCCCCAAGAACCCGACCTCAGGAGAGCAGACTCAGCCCCGAACTAAGAGAGGCACTAGAGCGGGAAAGAGACACAAAAAGAAAGAGAGAAGATGTGGGGAGAACGTCGTAAACATTAGCGGGTGTACCATGTCTGCAGAAGAACTGGCAGTCTTGGATAAGGGCCTAAAATATGCCCCAATGAAAAATCTGAATAAATTTGAAACCTATATAGGCATCCGGAAATATATAAGAAAGCTGAACATCAAAAAATATTTCCTTAGTAATCCCACCAAAATCACACTCCCTACGAATAGGGATCCCACACTCCCCATACACAGCGACCTGAGGAATCAGTCCTTATTCAACCCTCAAGTTACAAATAATCAACATATAGATGTTTTCAAGAAATTAGTACTGAATGATCTAGATTCGCTGAGACTTAAACCCAAGTCGGATCCCGGCTATATGAAAAAGGGTATTAAGCTTCTCACCCAGAGAAAAGATATTGTGATCCGTCCAGCGGATAAAGGGGGGGCAGTGGTGGTCCAGTCCAAACAACAATACAAAGACGAATTGGACAGACAATTACAAGACACAGACACCTATTGTAAATTGCTTGGAAATCCACTTTTGAAATATAAGAAGGAAGTGCAAAGAGTCATCTGTCTGGGAATAAAGAAGGGGATCCTAAATAAAAAGGAGGCAAGATACCTTATCCCCGAATCATGCAGGGTACCGGTAATCTACACCATCCCCAAAATACACAAGTCAAAAGAGAATCCTCCAGGTAGACCAATCGTCAACGGAATAGACTCATTGACTTCAAGATTGGGTCAATATATAGACCACTTCATGCAACCAGCGGTTCAAAAAACCAACGCTTTCCTAAAAGATACGAAACATATCTTACAGCTATTGGACTCAATACCAGTGATGGAAGGCAGAACAATCCTTGCGACTGCAGATGTGTCATCGTTATATACGATTGTTAAACATCATGACGCATGTCATGCCACCAAATGGTTATTGAGAAATTTTAGTGACCTCATATGCTCACAACGGAAATACCTCATTAAGTGCCTGGATATATGCTTGAAGTACAATTATTTCTGGTACGACCAAGCATATTACAAACAAACCATTGGCATCGCGATGGGAGCTAAATTTGCCCCTAGCGTAGCCAATGCGTTTATGGCAAGGTGGGAGGAGTCAGCGGTATATGAAGATTTACCTGCTGAGCTCACTCTATATAAGAGGTACATTGATGACCTCATTATCATTTGGAATGGAAGTAAGGAATCACTTGAAAACTTCCTGAACAAACTGAACACCAATGAGCAAAATATCAAACTGGTATGGAAGATCGATGAAAAATCGGTCGATTTTCTTGATCTAAATATCAGTATAGAAGGGGATAAGATCACTACGAAAACCTTCTTCAAAAATGTGGACACTAATAGTTACATATCCACCGATAGCTGTCACCATAAACCTTGGCTATTTAATATCCCAAGGGGCCAACTGGTCAGAATGAAGAGGAATTGCACAAAGGTAGATGACTATATGAATCAAGCCCAATTGATTGGGTCACGGTTCACCAGCAAGGGATATGATGAACTATCCATTTCCAAGCAAATCAAAGAGGTGGGCGCACTAGAGAGATCTAAAATGTTACTACCAAAGGCTCCAATACAAAGAGAACAAAAAGCTCCCGCTCTGATCTTGAATTATAATTCTCAGCACAAGGATGTGGAAAAGATCATTAAGAAATACTGGTATATCCTACAGAGCGACAAAGATCTGTGCCAAATACTCCCGGAGAAACCACAGATTTTGTATAAAAAGGCGCCCACATTTAAAGATCTAGTGGTTAAGTCTGTTGTGGACCCCCCACCGAAACCCCCTTTTGTATTTTTCACAGGAAAAGGTTTCTTCCCTTGCAGAGGCTGTTTTGCATGTGAAAAAACAAAAAAACCCCAAAAGAAACGGACGCAATTTATAGCCACCAATACAGGAGAGACCTTTGATATTAAGGAATGTATTGGATGCTATACCGAGGGGTGGTCTATGTCCTGCAGTGTAGCTGTAATCTACAGTACATTGGTAGAACAAAGAGAGCCCTGAAAGTCCGGGTAAAGGAACACGTGAAAAATATCATTAAAGGATCCACCAAACACAATGTGTCAAGACATTTTAAGAAAGTACACAATAAAGACCCCACTTGCTTGGAGTTTTGGGGTATTGATAAATACACAAAAAATTGGAGGGGAAGCCATAAAATAAGGACTATAAGTCAAAAAGAGTCACAATGGATCCATAAGATGAAAACTCTAGTTCCTGGAGGGATGAACGTAGACTTCGATCTCAATTGTTTTTTAAATAATTTTTAGAATTGTTTTCAATTTTTTGAGTTGTACGTATCTAAGGGAAATATTTCGGCTATGTGCAATGTAATGGTTTGTGCTGTCCCTCTTGTGCATAGGAGGAAGAGGTAATCGACCATTGTAAATCGCATATTATGTCTTTGTTGTTCTTTTCAAAAAAGTGTTCTGAAATACTAATTGTTTCATGTGAACACGACACTCAGATGCCCGATCACCCAGTATTTTTCTGAGGCACTATATCCATGATCTGGACAATTTGTGGCAATACCCAAATATAAACACTAGATGGCGAGGCACCTATACATGGAATAATGTGAGAAACATATAGGTTAATCAACCCATTTTTGTTTGTTGGGCTGTGTCCCAAAACCACTAAATATACATAACAATAAGTCCCGCTGCAAGAAGCCCATAGACATGTTCAATTTATTTTGAAATGAGATCAGCTACAGTGCATTGTTCCTAAATGCGGCGGGCTACAGAAAAATGGCCGATGTTAACCTTCCGGTTTTACAGAGATATGATGTGGCTGTATACTAATTTTCTGTAAAAGTTTTTTAATTTTTTAATATTTTAATATCCTATAATGCATAGCATATACAGCAAGGCCACTACTGAAAGTGACGCTGAAAAAAGTTTTTTATTGCGGAATCTATGCGCAACTAAAAACAGCTCAAGTACACTGTCCTTATAAGCGGCGGGCTACGAAAAAATGGCCGATACGAAACTTCCGGTTTGCGTATAAATACGATATACCCGTCCATAACCAATAGCATTCCCCAGATGAAGACACGTGACCCTGTGTCGTAACGCGTAGGGAAGGGAAGGACGGGCAGATGAGTGACGTGCTGCAAGCGCTACGATCCCGCTGTTTGATGCAAATTTTATCTTTATTTGTTGTAAGTACATTTTTTATTAAAACTCCCTGGTTATCAAGTTAATGCACTATTGGAGGCTTCCTTTGTCTTTTCCCGGATTCTCCTTATCTGTGTCCTGTGAATATACCTGAGTACTTAGACACCCATCGTTCCATTTATCGATCCATAAACAACATCACTGGGGGAGACTGCCTACACCAAGGATATCCTACATGCTGGTTATGTCTGGCCGGAGGTGAGAGTTCTGTGAGACTAGACGTGCCGTGTGGTGGGGCTCTTTCCTTTCCTCACCTTTCTGCAACTAGTGGACATCCCTCCTTCACACTGTTCACATTAAGGACTATAGTGCACTTGGTTTGGACTTAGCACCCTTGTTGGACTGTTGTGTTTTTTCTTTTTTGCTTTGTCACAGAGATCACTGATTTAGCACACTTTGTGCACTGTGTGCTTATTCAATATTATACATCCCAAGTTATGCTTTACCACTTGCGCTAGCACCATTATTTTTAGAACTATTATAGTCACACTTGGTAGAGGATTCCGCTGAAGAAGTCCTGTCCTAGGAACGCAACGTTCGGAGGGAAGGACGTGACGGCACCCGCAGCCACTGCAACACAAGAAACACATGCTTTTTATTGCTGTTTACCCTGGCACAGGACCAGTGCCTTGAAAATGTGAGTTATATACATTTGTTTTATTAAACCTTGTGCGCATACAGAGTACACTATGTTATCTCCTTTTTTTATATGAATGAATCATCATCTGGTCGGAGTGTATCTGTTTTGGCTTCATGCTTGTCAGCTGGCAACTTCATCCCCTGGATTTATCCCTTATGGGAAAGCGCTATTGACCCTGATCTCATTATAGGGTCTGATCTGGGAGGTAAGAGGCCATTTTTACTATTGGTGGAGGTGTTTTTCTTCTATCCACGATTCATCACCTGCATGTGTGTGAATTTTACCACTATTGGATTATCACAAGGAGGATCTTTGGATGGACTTTTATATAGCGCTGCACTATTCTTTGTTTATATCTTTCCAGGAACTTATCTAATTGATTCCTAGCGTTCAGCTGCTTACTATTATATTATTTGGTGTTTTTATTGCGCTGATTGATTTTTTTTTACACTTGGTAGAGGGACAGAAGACAATAAAAGTACAGAGGGGCTGGTTTATAAAACAGGGACTGTCCCTATTAATCTGGGATAATGCCATAGACAGTAGTGGGTGAAGGAGAGGGACTGGTCTCCAGTCTCTCTCTGTGTACAGTGACATGCTGTGAGTGGGTGAGCAGTCTCTCTGCACACAGCCAGTTTTGTCTCATGTCTCAGTGTAGCACACACAGGCAGTAAACATGTACAAACACACTGACAGCTGTACATTCCCCTCCCTCCTGAGTAGGGTTGCCACCTTTACTCCAGGCCAAACCCGAACACTTTAGCGATGCACAGTATTTTTTTTTGGAAGTATATACTATAGGGTTGTAAAAGATCTAGGACACCTTTGGGTGTCCCAAGGAGAGTAGTAATGTGGCGCATACAGCGAGCCACAGCGAAGAGTGGGTGGGGCCAAATCTTGTAAACCGTGGAAGGGGCATTGTTACAGAAAACAATATGATTTTGTGTATATTGCAAATAATCAGAGAGCTAACATTTTATCTGAGACAACCATAACCACTTCCTGCCCCTGGCCTATAGCAGAATGACAGCCGGGAAGTGGTTCTGTTATCCTGACTGGGTGATACACCGCATCTCTGATCCTGGTAAGGAGCCTCTCACAGAGGCTTCTTACCATGTGATCAGCTGTGACTGATCAGTGTGATCGGCTCCCTCTGTTAGCAAAAAATAAAACCGCAGAGGTGATCAAATACCACCAATAAAATTGTCCTGGGCAGGAAGGGGGTGAAAGTGCCTGGTATTGAAGTGGTTAAAATAGTCAGAGACTGCTTAGCAACCAGCTACTGTTAAGACAATGGCCACTTTGGTGAGAGAAGTATGTAATGTTTAATATAGGGCTGTTACTGATCAAAATTTTTGTGTTCGATTAATCGTTTTGTTTTTTAATCGATTAATCGACTAATTTCGATTAATTATAACGCACATACAGATCCAACTACTTTTAGCTGATTCCCAGTGTAGCTACCAACAACTAGAAAAATGGATAGCAGGATACAAAAAACACACAAAGGCAGCGCTCGATGGGAATAGCATTAAAACTTTTATAGTCTTCAAGTAGGTAACCAAATAAATATTGCACTGGAGATAAAATCGATGTAGCTACATAAACTGTAAAAATGGTGTGAGTAATACCAAACGGTACCAAAAGCAGTCATAAAAACATGTAGCTAAGTATGATACTGGTATAAAAATGTGTACAACGATACCACTGCTGAATCCAAATGAGGAGAGGTTAACATCAGTCAGTCGACATGTAGATGTCCCATGAAGGGAACTATCACAACTCCCAGTGGATGGCTGTAGAATACCAGGTCTATAGAGGGAAGTTATAAAGGGAAGTGTAACAGCCCTTGTGTGTGGCAGATAGTAAGGTCCAGCCGGCATGCAGATATGAAGGCACAGCAAAGGAGCCCTTCAGATGGACACGGCAAGCCCCGCCTGTGTCCGTTACGTTACCGGATCTCCGACGGAACTCCCTGAAGGGCCAGAAGCCGGCGGAGAGGTGAGTACCATTTAAAAGAATTTTAATCGTTCAAAAAGGTTTTGATCGATCAAAAAAATTAAAGATTAATCGATTATTTAAAAGTTAATTTGCACAGCCCTAGTTTAATATAGTGCAATGTGGCACAGTGTATAGCAATGCGGTACAATGTACGGGTGTGAATATTGTGCGTTACAGTACAATGCTTAGGTATGAGTACTATGTGAAGCGACACGCTGTGCTCTCAGAATTTATACAGTTGTGGTGTAATGTGTTGTAAGCATGCTTACGCTACATGGAGTTGCTGACTGCAGAAACACACTGACACTACCACACATAGCTGGCATATGACTTGTGATCTTCTATGAAGAACTTGCAATAAAAGGCAGAAGAATAAACTTCATAGAATAATCCATGCAGAGATCTGACCTCATACACCCCCCCGTAAAAAACGGACAGGTGGCAACCCTACTCTTGAGCACTCCTTACCTCACAGTGATTTATGAGTCTTCTAGCACGGCCACTGCGGAGCATTCCAAGCTGGCAGGTTAGGGAGGGGAGGTAAAGTGACCGACAAGGTAGGGTGCCCACGTGTCTCGGATTGCCCGGGACTGTCCCTTAATTGGCATCTGTGTCCCTGTTCCCGGGTGCCTTCATTGCGGGACAATACAATGTCCCAGAATGAAACACTGGGTAAAGTCATGATGAATTCAGTGGCGGAGTCTGAGCCATGGTAGCGCTGTCTCCGGTATGCAGAATCACCTCCACCTGACTTTCATTCTGCTCACTGGTTGCTAGAGCCACTTGGCGTGTAGCAACCAGTGACATCACGGCTGCAGGGCACCCCCTCCGCGTTCAGAGCTGAAAGCGCGGGAGGATTTCACTTCCTCCTCCGACATCCGCACTTCTGCTCTGCCTCCTGGGACCCAAAGCAGCTGAGCTCCGAGGCCGCCCCTTGACATACCAGAGAGGGACAGTTTCACAGCATCTGATCTGAGAGGGAGAGCAGCAGTATCTGAGAACAACAGAGAGTGGTGGCCCTGGGGAAGGCAACCAAGAAGGTTTTTCCAGAGTGCGGCTGTCCAAACATTTCTTTCTACTATGGCGTAGTGTAAATGAGATTCGCTACGCCGCCGAAAAGTTACGCGATTCTATCTGAATCTGGCCCCTACGTCTACAATATAGGGGATAGTTTTATAACATTTTTATTATTAATTTTTTATTACTAGTAATGGCGGTGATCTGCGATTTTTATCAGTACTGCAAACTTATGGCGGACACATCGGACACATTTTTGGGACCATTGGCATTTTTATAGCGATCAGTGCTATAAAAATGCATTGATTACTGTAAAAATGTCACTGGCAGGGAAGTAGTTAACACTTGGGGGCGATCAAGAGGTTAATGTTCCCTGGGTGTGTTCTAACTGAAGGGAGGGTGGGAGACTGATTAGGGGAATTGACAGATCGCTGTTCATACATTGTATGAACATACAATTAGTCATTTCTCCCCCTGAAAGGACCGGCAGCTGTGATCGCGCCCACCGGGCACTCGCATGGGCACCGGGGGCGTGCACCCCTAGTGGCTGCAATGCAAAATCACGTTATATTACGTGTTTTTGCGCAGCTGAGCTGTAAAACTACTTTGGGCAGTCGGCAATCAGTTAAGTTATCCTGACTGGACATCATATGACATCCAGCAGGATAAGCCGCTATCACGCACCCGTGGGGTTGCACAGTGCCACAATCGTTGGTGTGGTGTGTCAGATCGTATCACTGATCTTGGTAAAGAGCCTCTGATGGAGGTTCTTTACCATGTGATCAGCTGTGTCCAACCCGCTGACAGAAGAGAGGAGAGACGATCGGCTGCTCTCCTCACAGGGGGGGTCTGCACTGATTGATTGCCAGCGCAGCTCCCCCAAGGATGCCCACCCAGGATCACCAGAGATGCCACCCAGGACCACCAGGAATGCCCACCCAGGGCCACCAGTGATGCTACCCAGGACCACCAGGTATGACCATTAGAGGTGCCAATTAGAGCCCAGCAGTAATGCCTGCCAGTGCCTCATCAGTGCTGCCTTTCAGAGCCATCTATCAGTGCTCAACAATGGCACCTATCAGTGCCCAACAATGCCACCTATAAGTGACCATCAGTGATGCATATTAGTACCCCATCAGTGCCACCTCACCAGTGCCCATCAGTGCCACCTTATCAGTGCAGCCTCATCAGTGCCCATCAAGGAAGGAGAACAAATGCAGTCTTTATAATCTGTTTAGCAAGAACAAAAAAAACAGAGGTGATCAAATACCACCAAACGAATGCTTCATTTGTGAGAACTAAATGATAAAAATTGTGCTTGGGTATAGTGTTGCATGAGCGCACAATTGTCATTCAAAGTGCGACAACGGTAAAAGCTGAAAATTGGCCTGGGCAGGAGGAGTTGCCCCGTATTAAAGTGGCTAACATCTACCAAGTTTAAATAGTGAAACTTCTTTTCTCTTACAGCCAAAAATTACAGAGGATGAACAGCTATTCATCAGCTGTACACCGCACCTGCGCAATACACTGCCGCACGCTCACGGACAGGTTATTCATTGAACACAACAAGGGGCGGATGCATACAGAATAGGCTGCATGATGGGCAGTGCTTTTCTCAAAGGGGCGGATGTATGGTTATTCATTGAACACAACAAGTGGCGGATGTGTAGTTTATTGAGAAAACCATCCCCCAAAAAAGCTCTGCTCAATAATACATCCACCCCTTTGCTAAAAGCACTGCCTATAGTGTGGCCTCTTCCCCTTGTTGTGTTAAATGTATAAACATACATCTGCCCCTTTGAGAAAAGCATCCGCCCCTTGTGGTATTCCGTCCATTGTTGTGTTCAATGAATAACCCACCCCAAGCATCAGGAGTGAGCGGCGTGTTGATTGCGCATGCGCCGTGTACAGGTGATGAGATTTTTGGCGGCTCCATTTTTGAATGCACAGTCCAGTTCGGGCATTAACCGAAGGGGGACCCCTACCAACAGGACACCAGACAGGTCATATTTTTTAACATTTAGCCCTGCTGTGGGTGAGCAAGGAGCAGGTTTCCTTGTCAGATGAAAGCATTCGGGTGGCTGAGTGAATGTTTCCACCCCCCCAGGTAAAGTGCCCCCACCCCGACACACACCCGCCATGTATCCCGGGCTCCTCTTACCCATCTGCAGACCCGGGACCAGCATAGTGGGTGATGATGGGTAGAGGGGAGGGAGGAAAGAGGACACACATCCGCTCTCCTCCCCATCTTGTTCCTGACCTGGAAGTGACATATATGACATATATGACATCACTTCTGGGTCCCTGGTGACAGTTTCCTGGCCATCAAGGCCCGGAAAGAATAAAATGCAGTGTGATCTGTTCTGCATTACATTCAGTGGAGTATAGGAGAGACATTGGATGTCTCATTAAAGAGAATCTGTCACCAAAAATCATCACAAATGGTGGACTTTTTGTCCTCCATGTCAGTGTTTCTCAACCATCTTTCGGTCAAGGTGCCCTCCAAAATGATGGACAGTCTTGAGGCACCCTCCAAAATGATGGACAGTCTTGAGGTGTCCTCCAAAATTATGGACAGTCTTGAGGTGACCTCCAAAATGATGGACAGTCTTGAGGTGTCCTCCAAAATGATGGACAGTCTTGAGGTGACCTCCAAAATGATGGACAGTCTTGAGGTGTCCTCCAAAATTATGGACAGTCTTGAGGTGACCTCCAAAATTATGGACAGTCTTGAGGTGTCCTCCAAAATTATGGACAGTCTTGAGGCGTCCTCCAAAATTATGGACAGTCTTGAGGCGCCCTCCAAAATTATGGACAGTCTTGAGGCGCCCTCCAAAATTATGGACAGTCTTGAGGCGCCCTCCAAAATTATGGACAGTCTTGAGGCGCCCTCCAAAATTATGGACAGTCTTGAGGAGCCCTCCAAAATGATGGACAGTCTTGAGGAGCCCTCCAAAATTATGGACAGTCTTGAGGCGCCCTCCAAAATTATGGACAGTCTTGAGGCGCCCTCCAAAATTATGGACAGTCTTGAGGTGCCCTCCAAAATTATGGACAGTCTTAAGGTGTCCTCCAAAATTATGGCCAGTCTTGAGGAGCCCTCCAAAATGATGGACAGTCTTGAGGTGCCCTCCAAAATTATGGACAGTCTTGAGGAGCCCTCCAAAATTATGGACAGTCTTGAGGAGCCCTCCGAAATTATGGACAGTCTCGAGGAGCCCTCCGAAATTATGGACAGTCTCGAGGAGCCCTCCAAAATTATGGACAGTCTTGAGGTGCCCCAATCTAAAATGTAAAAACGATTCTACATAATACAACAACATCCACACACGTAGGACACCCAACATTATAAGTGATTTATCCTTTCAAAGCAAATACACTTTAGCAAACTGGTTCTGACTAGTATTCCAATGTTTCTCTTCTCCCTCAGTTTTTCTCCATGACTCCACTAATGAGACCCCAAAGCTGATGGAGAGAGGCGGGGGAGGGTCACACAAGAATGATATTCAGGCAACTGACATCCTCCTTATCAGCTCATGATGTCATTGGTCATTAGGAGGTTGGCAGCTAGAAGGTTATAATGGTGACAATGAAAACCTGAGGCTTTGTGTAACGGATTGTATACAATTTTGGGGCAAGTTTGGCATTTTGCCAAGGCACCTCCGAAGAAACTTCAGGCACCCTGGTTGAAAAAGGCTGCTCTATGTGATGAAAAACATTTTTTAATTGTAATTTTTTTTATTTAAACCCAGACGCCCCCACATATACGCATGTACCAACATATACTCACACATTGGGACGACTACACCTGAAATCATTGATTGCGATACACATATTACATATCGCTGCGCACACCAGAATGAGAGCGATAATTCTATCACCAGACCTTCTCCATAACACTAAACTAATGTGTACATGTGAAAAAAGGGGCGCTAACTGTTCCTATGTTAGACATATGTTGTGCGAACATTAGAGTGAACAGTGAATTATGGAACAATAATATTAAGGTGACACAACAATACAAGCAAATTGAACTGTGATTAAAATAAAATCAAAATCAAAGTCAAAATCAAACAAGTGTGGGCTATATATGTGCAAATAAATTATGGTGAACAGTGAATTGTTGCACAAAGTCCATCAAATAAAATTAGCACGGGTGTGTTGAAATTCAATGGTACTCTTAACGTGCTGAGTGTTGAATAATCCTTATATAAACCTTCACCAAAGTGCCACCGTTAGTGAGGATAGATGGCTCCTTACCCAGTGTAGTTGACCTATTGCTATGAATAAGGTCAAAATGAGCTCAGGTTGCAGCTGCTGGCCAAGGCGGACTCGATATTGGACCCAGTGAAAGATGGATTTCATAAAATGAAAGAAGAAGCTTCCATAGTATAAAACCTTTATTTGTATAAAATGACACAACAACAAACAGCCAAGTGGCCTCTTACTTGATAAGGTGCCCGTGTGCCCGGCACTGAGGCTGTAGGCTGTGGGTGTTTGTTGTGAGCAGGACGTGGAGAGAGAGATTGAATTCGCTGGTGCAGCCGGCGTGCGTTCCACCGCCGTCGACTCGAAAACCAGGAAGCCGGAAGTAGCAAGTGTTTACGTGCCCAGGTACCGCCTCGACGTACGTTTCGTTATGTCGTCATCAGGAAGCGTACCTGGTGCACGCCAGCACCTGCTTTTAAAGGTCTGTCTATCCGCCCATGGGAGGGATATTTAAATTTAGATTTTGACAACAGCCTCAGTCCCGGTCACTATAGCAACCTATACTATATGGCGGTCACATGCATTATTCGATTTGCAATAATGAAAATATCTAAAATATCTGGATCGTCATATATATTCGAATGTCTACTCTCTAAAATTATACAATGTATATTAATATATTCCCATGAATTGTATATTACAAATTTTAAAAATTAATATTAATATATATTGAGCATATAATACTTCTAGCACCAATAGCATGATCATTACAAAATATATATAATCGTATTAAATAACATGATGGAATATTTTATTTAAAATATTAAAATACTTAAAATATTAAAATATGAAGTGGGCTATATGCTCTACATTGGGCTCAACTAGTGACCTGAATTGCTAGTGGTCGGTTAAAAAGCAATTCAGGTCCAATTCTATATTGAGGCCCTGAGGCCTCATAGTTCTGAGGCGATGGATCCACTGGGTTTCATTTTGTGATATAGCTTTCGTCAAGTCTGTTCCACGCCAGTGATTGGTGATTTTGTCTATTCCATAAAATGTCAATAGACCAGGATCTCTATTGTGGAACAGATCAAAATGTCTTGACACGCTATGATCGGGGAACCCCTTAATTATGTTGGCCACATGTTCGTTAATTCGGATTTTTAGTTCTCGAGTAGTGCGGCCTACATATTGGAGTTTGCAGGGACATACCAATACATATGTGACGTACCTGGAATGGCACGTTATTAATGGTAACTAAACTAATGACCTATAGGGGGCTTTTAAAGCATCGCCTATCAAAAAATATAGCGTACTGTCACCATTTCACAGGTGCACACAAATTTAAGGTTTGACATGTTGGGTATCTATTTACTCCTCAGGTTTTATATTTTACCCAAAAATTGGGTAATTTATTGTGTTTTTGTGCCCCCAAAAAATTAACTTTAGTGTTTTTTTTTTTTACTGAACTCTTGCGTTTCCTAGACTTTTGCAACAATATTGAGTGACATAAAAAATTGGAATTACCACATTTTATTTTCTAGGGCAGTGGTTCTCAACCTTTAGTGCTGTGACCCCTTGATAAAATTTCCCAAGTTGTGGGGACCCCTAACAGTAATATTATTTTCGTAGCGTGGATTGTCAGCCCTCAAGGCAAGACATGTAATTTGCACCCCTAACCCAGGGACATTTGGCGCTCCTCGAGTCCCCTTATGGTACATTTTAGGATGTACCACTCTTTCTCTTTGCACTTCTTTTATCTCTTTCTATCCTAATTTCTTTTTTTTTTTCCTGTGAAAAGGCTGGGAGAGCAGAGCGGGCTTCAGGAACAGCCCAGGATTTAGTGACCCCAGGCAAATTGTCATTTGACCCCCAGGTTGAGAACTACTGCTCTAGGGTGTCTGCTTTCAGAAAATATATCATGTTTTGGGGGTTTTATATAATCTTCAGGCCTAATTTTTTTTTTTATCTCCTTCCTGCCCGGGCCTATAGCAGAATGACGGCCAGGCTGGGGTTACATTATCCTGACTGGACGTCATATGACATACAGAAGAATAAGCCGCTTGGGTGTGTGGCGATCAGTGGAGCGGTGTGTCACCTCCGACACACCACATCTCCAATCTTGGTAAAGTGCCTATGACGTAGGCTCTTTACCATGTCATTAGCTGTGTCCAATCAAAGCTAATCACATCATAACTAGAAAGTGCCGGTTATCAGCTTTCCTTTATTTATGCTGACAAGGAGTAAGAAGAGGAGAGCCGATCAGTGGCTCTCCTGATGGGGGATCTGCATCGATATTGGGCATTGATTATCAGTACAGGCCTATCAGTGACGATAGCCAGTGATGACCACCAGTACCCACCTGCCAATCAGTGCCCAACAGCGAAGTTAATCAGTGCTCATTAGGTATGCCTGTCAGTACCTCCTCATCAACACCATCTATCAGTACCGCCCATCAGTCCTCCATATTAGTACCTCCTCATCAATGTCCATCAATGAAAAAGAAAACTTACTTATTTACAACATTTTTATAACAGGAACAAAGAAAAAAGTATTTGTTTAAACAATTTCTTTTTTTATTTGTAGCACATAAAATGAAAATTCCAGGGGTGATCAAATACCACCAAAAGAAAGCTCTATTTGTGGGAAAAAATATAAAAATGTCATATGTGTACAGTGTTACATGACCGCACAATTGTCATTCATAATGTGAGAGCGCTGAAAATTGGCCTGAGCAGGAAGGGGGTGAAAGTGTCCGGTATTGAAGAGGTTATACATGTGGGCAAAAAAATCCTGCAAAACCGGCTCCGGCAGTGAAAGATTTAAAGGAAATGTTCACCTTCGGGAACATGTTACATGTTCCTGCAGCGGCTCAGCGATCCAAGTCCTCTGTGTGACAGCAGTGAGGAGAGAAGTTTCCCGTACCGGCTGTCACTTTATAAAAAGAGCGTGGCCATTCATTCAGAGTTCTGTCCTTTGCCAATGTCTGCTTGTAGTTTTCAATGAACTCCCACACCGCTGCTGAGCTCTCTGGTAGATGAGGAACAAGGCGATTGTCATAAGGGACAAGGAGATTGTGACCCCGATTTAGACCCTTGGACAAGTCATTTTTTCCAAAAAATTTCACACCCCTGGAACTGTTTCTTACATGATGAAGATCAGCCATGGAGTATATCTGAGGTGTATATCAGGGTGTGCTTCTTCCCCACATGAGAGCTGTGATGTCCAGCAACATTCATATACAAGACATTTCTTGCACCAATACACCTCAAGGGTTGTGTGGTGTGATAGACTCACCGGGACAGAGGCTTTTGGAGGGGGTCTTGCCTACTGACCATGGGCCATGGGTTTTAAGGAAACACTACCCTTTGTGAGGTGTATCCCTTGGGACCCTCGAAGTCATTTATCTTTGGATTCAAGTCCATGTTCCCCCAAGACACACAGACTCTAGGAACCCTGTAGAGGGCGTATTTGCCATATTAGCAGATGCTGATGTCATCAGCCAGCCACCTGTCTTAGATTGTCTGCTATAATGCGTTTATTGTAAATTATGCCGCGTACACACGGTCGGAATTTCCAATGGAAAAAGTCCAATGGGAGCTTTTCATCAGATATTCAGAAGGTGTGTACACCCCATCTGACTTTTTCCGTCGTAATTTCCGACGGACTTAGATAGAGAGCAGGTTCTCTATTTTTCCAAAGGAAATTCCGACAGAGGTTTGCCCGGTCAAAAGTCCGACTGTGTGTACGCGCTATTAGTCTAGTGTGGCTTATGGGTCTTTCACCCATTGTTGTTTGTGTTAATTAACTCGGCTATTGTGTAAGAGTCGGTTCACACTAGGGCAACACGACTTCCAGCACGACTTTGGGAGACAACTTGGACACGACTTGCGTATGAATCATCAGGCAACTTACAAGGCAACTTCAAGTTGCCTCCAGGACAGGAGGCTTTCAAATGGCCAATCAAACGACAATGAGCTCTGTGGGAGGGAGGGGGTTGCCTGAGAAATGTATGTTATTTTCCTGGAAAGTTGCTTCAGTTAAGACAATGATCAGAATTCTGAGTCAACTTCCATTGAAATCAATGGGTAAAATTTGCCTACAAGTCGGATTGCAGTAGTACAGGAAACTTTTCTGAAGTCGGAGCGACTTCAGTAATGTACGTTAAGACGGCTTCCATTCACTTCCATTGATTTTCTCAATCACACGACTTCTGTGTTGATATTTATGATAATGTATTGTAGTTAGGGAGATAGGAGACAGCAAGTCTGGAAATGATTAGTTAATTGGCTCATGTTAATTAGTAATTGAGTAATATGAGCAGGAGGAGAACCTCCTCCTCAAATGTATAAAATACTGTATTCTGTATTCTAATAAAGAATTCATGTTCCAGCTTGCAGTCAAATGAGTCCTGCCTTGTTCGTGGTTGTAATATGGGGCAATAATATCTAATATCTGTATTCAGTCTGGAAGGAAGCGGTATATGACAAAAGCACTCAAGTAGAGTGTGGGACATTTTGTTACAGGTGGGATCCCTGATGTACAGGAAGATAGAACTTCAGTAAGGAACAATTCCCTCACTCAGGATAGCAAAATGGCTTCTCCGCCGCGTGAGATCTCTGATGTGTGGAAAGATTGAACTTCCGTGAAAAACATTTCCCACACTCAGGACAGGAATACGGCTTCTCCCCTGTGTGAGATCTCCGATGTGTGTCAAGATTGCACTTCATTGTAAAACATTTCCCGCACTCAGGACAGGTATACGGCTTCTCCCCCGTGTGAGATCTCTGATGTGTGTTAAGACTGGACTTCACTAAAAAACATTTCCCACACTCATGACAGGAATATGGTTTCTCCCCCATGTGAGATCTCTGATGTTTGGAAAGATAGGACTTGTGTGAAAAACGCTTTCCGCACTCAGAACAGGAATGTGGCTTCTCCCCTGTGTGAGATCTCCGATGTATGACAAGGTCTGATTTTTGTATAAAACATTTCCCACACTCAGGACAGGAATGTGGCTTCTCCCCCGTGTGAGATCTCTGATGTATGTAAAGACTGGACTTCACTGGAAAACATTTGCCACACTCAGGACAGGAATACGGCTTTTCCCCCGTGTGAGATCTCTGATGTGTGTAAAGATAGGACTTCTGTGAAAAACATTTCCCACACTCAGGACAGGAATACGGCTTCTGCCCTGTGTGAGCTCTCTGATGTTTGTCAAGATGGGACTTCACTGAAAAACATTTCCCACACTCAGGACAGCAATATGGCTTTTGCCCCGTGTGAGATCTCTGATGTGTGTAAAGACTGGCCTTATGTGAAAATTTTTTCCCACACTCAGGACAGGAATATGGCTTCTCTCCCGTGTGAGATCTCTGATGTGTGTAAAGACTGGACTTCTGTGAAAAACATTTCCTGCACTCGTGACAGGAATACGGCTTCTCCCCTGTGTGAGATCTTATGTGTTCATTAAGGTGGCATTTATAACGGAAAAACTTCCCACACTCAGTACAGGAAAGCCTCTTCTCTGTTGGTAGGATGGCACCGTCCCTCACAGTCTGAGGTTCCTCAGGATACGAAGAATACGATGATCCGGCACCATCCCTCACAGTCTGAGGTTCCTCAGGATAAGAGGAATACGATGGTCCATCTACACTGTGTGGTGCCGGATGGACATTTGAGATAGTCGGGTTTTCTCCTGGACTATACTGTGTGATGTCCTCATCTTCTACTTTACAGTCTGGAGACAAAGTGAGACAATCCTCTGAGGTTTTCCTCATCTCCCGTCCATCTACTAAAATAGAGATAAAAAAAATATTACTAGACATGAGCTGTACTTTCTACTAGTCTCATATGTTTTTTTCCTTCCCCTTCTTCACTTTTCTTTTGTCTCTGCCCTTGCCTTTCTCCTCAATTTCCACCCAGGTGCGCCTTGCTGTTTGGTCACCCTCGCCGAGCACGCCACCGATACGCAGACCTCGTCCATCTTCAGTCTTCCTATGGCCACGCTTCAGGTAAGAACATACAATGTCAGGAGGCTTTGCTCCCCCCATAAACGTAGTAAATTGTGGTGGGAGCTAAAGCGACTGAAAACACAGGTGCTTTTCCTCCAGGAGACCCACTTCATGCCCCAGTCCCTCCCTAAACTACCCAATCACCTTTTTAACCAGTGGTTCCTCAGAAACTCCCGAGGCCTAAATCTAGGGGGACGGCTATTGCGATACATAAATCCTGCCCTTCCCACCCCTAAGGTCAAGAGATAGATCCCCGGGGTAGGTATGTGTTCCTTAAAGGTAGTATTGCTGGTCAGACGTATACATTCGCGACGATCTACGCCCCGAACACGGACCAGCTCACTTTTATTGACTCCACCCTAGACCGACTGGCAGATTTTAGAGAGGGCCTTCTGATCCTGTGAGGTGACTTTAATGTCAGCCCTGACCCTCTGCTGGACACTTCCCATGCAAGACCCCAACATTCCTATGTATTCCTTAAGCACTTCCGCAAGATGTTTCAGTCCCACCTCCTCACTGATTGTTGGCAGACGCTACACCCCACGGACTGCGACTTTAGCTACTACTCCAAAGTACACAATGACTATACCCGTATAGATCACCTGTACGTAGATCTTAAAGCCCTAGACCTCCTCCAGACCGCAACCATTGGCAACATCTCCATTTCGGACCACCCCCCGGTCACGATTGCTCTCGACCTGCCGTCGGGCACGCATAAGACCTGGACGTGGAGGTTGAATGACAATGTCTTAGATGATCTGGCGGTAGTGAAGGGAGTTTCGGGCACACTGTCCCACCATTTTGCAGAAAACTCAGTTGATGGTCTGGAGGACGGCCTGCTTTGGGAGGCCCACAAGGCAGTGGTTCGAGGGGAACTGATATCCCATAGTGCTAGACTTAAGCGAGAACGCAGGGCAGACTTTCTCAGGGTACACACGGCTGAGTTGCAACATAAGGCGGCTCCCATGTGCAAGTATTTTAGCTCTCTCGCAGGAGGCAAAAACGTCCCCCCGGAAACCCTGCTGGCTCACATCACTGTGTTCCCTAAATTGGGCAAGGACCCCACCATTCCCCAGAGCTATCGCCCCATTTCCCTTCTTAATTTGGATATAAAACTCCTGGAAAAAATCTTAGCGAATAGACTCAAACACCTACTGCCCTCGATTGTGCACCCGGATCAGACAGGCTTCATAGTGGGTAGGGAAGCCAGAGATAACTCCCTTAAAGCCGTCCAACTCATCCATTGGGCCCGCACTAGTCCGAACCCCCCATCTTATATTATCCTTTCAACAGACGCGCAAAAGGCCTTAGATCACGTAGACTGGCCATTTATGACGGAGGTACTGCGATCGGTTGGTTTAGGCCCACGAATGGTGGAGTCAATCCTGGCCCTGTATTCCTCAGCTTGCGCTTAGGTCAAGGTGAACCTCTGGACCAAGTCAGGATAGAGGATTCAGTTAATCCTTGAAAATCCCCCCCCCCCCCGGTGTTGGCAACTATGGTTAATCTGCAATACTCGGCAGAGACCATCTGGGGTCTGAGGCGATTTGCCGCAATACTACCAGCCATTACCAAAAAAGCCCTTCGAACTGAGCAACTTCGATCGACTATCAGAAATCTCAGCCGTTTGCCCCAGCCTAAGCACATATCATGTGCTTTGATCAACACAAGATCGGCAGTAAAACACCGACTAGAAATCCATGATTCCCTCCTACAATACGATTTAGACTGTCTCTTTATTACAGAGAGCTGGCTCACAGCCGACTGTAACACCATTCTAGGAGAATTGGTGCCAGAAAACTATCGTATTATAATGGAAAATAGAATAGGGCAAAGAGGAGGAGGACTGGCTGTGATCCATAAGACTCATCTTGCGATCACAAAACCAGTACTTCAAAACCCTCTTCCATTCATGGAAACCCTTACCCTGCACCTGCAAGTAAACTCCCAGGAGACTGTTCGGATTCTACTCTGCTATAGGCCCCCCGGCCCAAAATCGCAGCTTCTCCCTTCATGGACGGACTTTATCTCCACCTATACCCTGAACAGCAAACACCTTCTGCTGCTCTGGGATTTCAACCTCTGGGCCAACTCCTCACAAGACCCCGTGGCTGACGCCTGTATTGACCACATGGAAGGATTAGGGCTACAACAACTAGTATGTGGGCCCACACATGCTTCAGGTCTCACGCTCGATCTTATTTTCAGACAAGATCTGGAAATAGAAATCTTGGGAAATGAACCATTGCAATGGACAGATCACCATGCAATCAAATTCATTATCCCCAATTTCCCCCCCCTAACAAAAACATAAAATCCAGTGACAACTCACTGGACTAGATGTCAGGAGAAGCTCCACTCAGAATTTTTCAAAGCAACATTAAGGAAAAAATAGAAACAATTCAGCCGCATCAAACGGCTGAAGAAACGCTAGAGGCCATAAACACAGCCCTATTACAGGCAGCTGACTTAACAGCGCCGAAACTTAAAACCTGATTCCGAAAAAAAACTCCAGCTGGTTCAACAACCAACTGGCGTTATTGAAGCAAGAACGCAGAAGGGCGGAAGCCGCCTGGAAAAGAAACTCTTCAGATGAGAATCTTTCCATCTACAAGGCAATAACAAGGACATATCATAAAGAAATCTTCAAAGCCAAGAAAGACTATTTTTCTGAGGCTATCAATAGCGCCCTGAATCGCCCTCACGAACTCTTCAAGCTGGTCACTCAGAACAAAAATCCAGGATGTCTTGAAGCCCCCAATTCCGACACACAAGAATTTTGCAATGAATTGTCGGATTACTTCATCAATAAAATTGAGGGTATCCGGCAAAGCATTCAGCAAAACAATTTCCCCCGTAGCCCCCCCCCCCGTAATTATTTACACAACATCTGTAGTAATTCACCACAACCAGGTAAATTCAAGCTGGAACTCATCTCTACCCAAGCCACTAAAAATATCATCGGTACTCTGCGTAACAGCACTGCGGCGAACGACATTATCCCTACTAAGCTGCTGAAGGAATGCGCCGACATCCTGGCAACTCCTATCACACAGCTTATTAACCAATCTTTCGTGGCGGGCATAGTGCCCTCCCAGTTGAAGGAGGGCGTAATTAGACCCATCCTGAAGAAACCCACCCTGGATCCCAAGGATCCACTCCACCGCCGCCCCATAACAGGCTTAAACGCTCTCTCTAGGGTCATGGAGAAAGTAGTGGTACAACAGCTGCAACAGCATCTAGATACCCACAACCTACTTGATCCATTTCAATCAGGATTCCGCCCCGGACACGGGACGGAAACAGCACTGCTCAAGATATGGGACGACGCTCTCGAGGCCGCAGGCGAAGGAGAATCTTGTCTTCTGGTTCTGTTGGACCTAAGCGCAGCTTTCGACACAGTAGACCATAAGCTTTTATTGTCCCGGCTAGCTGAAGTAGCCAGAGTCGCAGAAGGCGATCTATCTTGGTTCTCCTCTTTTTTGGAAAACCGGTCGCAAATAGTGAAGTTAGGACCTTTCACTTCTGAAAAACGCACGGTGTCATGCGGAGTCCCTCAAGGATCCCCCCTGTCGCCGGTGTTGTTCAACATTTATCTTCGTCCTCTTTTTTAAATCATTAGCAGTCAAAAACTGCTTTATCACTCATATGCAGACGATACACAACTGTATTTCCGCATTTGCAATAAAAAGGATCACCACCTCAATCTAGAGACATGTCTCTCTCTGATAGAGGACTGGATGACAAAGAGTTATCTTAAACTTAACGGAGCGAAAACAGAACTTCTCCTGTTTCACGCCAAGCGTAAGCATCTACCTGTAACAACTTGGAGTCCCTGACCCATTCTTGGGAAAATCATCACCCCCTGCGCCAAAGTCAAAAGTCTCGGGGTCATCTTCGACTCCTACATGACAATGGACGCACAAATAGGGTCAGTTGACAGCGGATCTCACCATCTGCTGCGCCTACTACGTAGACTTATCCCTTTTATTCCCAAAGAAGATATAGCGGTCGTGGTGGGAGCAATTGTGAACTCCAGATTGGACTATGCAAATGCCCTTTACCTCGGACTCCCAAAGTACCAAATCGCTCGTCTACAAGTCTTTCAAAATACGGCCGCCAGACTTGTGACTGGGAAAAAACCCTGGGAATCAATCTCACCCTCACTGGTTACCAGTAAAAGACAGAATTACTTTTAAAGCACTCTGTCTAACGCATAGATGTATTCATGGGAATGCTCCCCATTATCTATGCGAAAAAATAAAAGCTCATAATCCCAATCGCGTCTTGCGATCCACCAATCAAAATCTACTCCAGATACCGAAAGCCAACTACAGGTCCAAAGGAGATAGAAGATTCGCGGTCCAGGGTCCCAGACTATGGAAGGCTTTACCAACCAGCATTCGGTTGGAAGAGAACCACTTAGCTTTCAGGAGAAAGATCAACTCTCATCTCTTTTGATACCAAAGGAGACAGGAACAAGAGGCGATTTAGTTCGCATGTGCCACGCTATATAAGTTTTCATTCATTCATTCAACGGAACCCATTCCTCTAGGTTACCCATCCGGAACGGTACGCGACAGGGGTGCCCCCTGTCACCCCTCTTGTTCGCCCTGGTTCTGGAACACCTGCTCTGAACTGTGCGAGCCAACCAGGGTATTAGGCGCTTGAGGGTTGGAGATACGGAACACAAGCTCTTGGCATATACAGATGATGTCCTTTTCCATCTATCACATCCACTGATTTTGTTGCCCAACCTGATGAAGGAGCTGAAGCTCTTTGGAACTCTGTCCAACTTTAAAATTAATTTAACGAAATTGGAGATTCTCCCCATTTGTCTTTCTGCCCGTTTGGCTGCTGACCTTCAGGCCTCCTTCCCCTTTACCTGGACCACGTCGTCCCTACGTTACTTGGGAATACAACTCACTGACAGGTTTGATGCCCTTTATGCTACGAATTACACCCCATTACTGGCCACGGTTAAAAAAGACCTCTTGCAATGGACTCGCTCAGCTTTCACATGGCTAGGTCGGGTGAATATCATAAAAATGACTGACTGTCCTACCACGCATACTCTTCTATTTACAAATGCTTCCTATGCCCAAATTATTCTTTGACCGTATCTCCAGCATGATGTCCGCTTTCATCTGGAATGCACGCAAACCCAGAATAGCTCCGAGGGTGTTGCGACACTCGAAACGTGGAGGAGGCTTGGGGGTCCCAGACGTTAGACAATACTACCGAGCAATAGCTTTACAGAGGATCCTCAACTGGCGTTTCCATACCCACTCGAAGCTCTGGGTACCCCTGGAGAAGAGCCTGGCGGGTAGGAATTTGTCTTATGCGCCTTGGCTGTTGCGGGAACACAGAGGGTTGTCCGACACGACTTCCCCTCTGACATCCCATGTACTATCTGTTTGGGACAGGACTAATGCTGAACTCGACTTGGCCCCCCGTGTCCCCGCTGGCTCCCCTGGGGGGTGTCCGACGGTTTCCCCCGGGTGAGCAAATGGCTTTCTTTGAATGCTGGGTCGACGATGGAAACGCTAGCTGTGGAAAACTCATGAGAAATGGTAGACTCCTGAATTACGAAGCTCTCCCAGCTGGCCGGCAAGGCTCGCGCATGAACTTCTGGAAATATAGACAAATACATCACTTCTTTGAGATACATGGTCGCACGATTTGAGACCCCTCATCCCTTACCCCGTTCGAACGATTGTTTACTGAAGATACCCCCACCCCCCCCACCTAGTGTCAGAACTCTACCGACTTCTTAGCTCGGCTTTGCCACAACCTAAACCTGCTTACATCAGGAGATGGGAAACTGAGTTGGGGATAGCGTTCACCGATGCGCAACTGACTCACCTGTACCACTTAACTCACTAGTCCTCTATTGACTCCAGGACGCAGGAAACAAATTTTAAAATTCTGTACCGTTGGTATAGGGTCCCTGCGAACATGGCCCGAATCTACCCCTCTGCGTCTGCGGGCTCAGAGAAACACTTTTACACATATGGTGGGACTCCCGCTTGGTTAAACCTTTCTGGGAAGACGTACGTGAACAAATTAAGATAGTGACCGGAACAGAGGTTCCTTTCTCCCCGACGCATTTCCTGCTGCACGTCCCCCCGACCCCCCTCCGACACTATAAGAAAAGTGTGCTGCCTCATCTGCTTAACGCGGCCAGGCGCTTGCTTCCACTCCACTGGAAAAAATCCAGAATCCCTACTCGAGAGGAGTGGATCGATGGGGTGAATGCAGTCAGGGAAGCCGAGGACTGGAGAGCGACCTGCCATGACACTAAAGATCAGTTCCACAGCATATGGGCACCCTGGTAAGACTATGTTTCTGATCCTGCCTTTGTCCCGTCCAGTCTAGACATCGCCTTACTGGAGCTGTCAGACCCCTCCCTTAGGACTCGCAGGCTAGTAGACACCTAGAAGATAGAATCATTTCCCTATTGCTGGCTATATATATATATATATATATATATATATATATATATATATGCCCAAACATTTGATTGGACCGACCTTGGCGTGCCGTGCTCGGCGTGGAGAAACGCACAGCTTCCTACTGGACTGCAGGTACACCTGGACTCTTTGTCTGACTTTAACCCCCCTCCTCTTTTTCTATCCTCCATCTTTAACACCGTTTCTCTTGTTTCTCTTCCTCCCCCAATCTCATGTTTTATGTTGTATTTGCTACTGCAAGGAACCGATCGGAAATTCTAACGAGTGGTCGGGGGTTGACATGGCTACACAGAGCCTCAGGGCGCACGGGCCTGTCCCTAGCCTACATGGGGACACTGGTGGTCTCGTGTGAAGACCCTGACTGCCACATTTGGCGCCCTTGGTTTGCGGGCGGGGGTGGGAGTCGGTTTGATGGAGGCCATTGTGTCCCCCCTCCTGCCCCGGCCGTGGACCCATGTGTTTCAACATCCTCTGGGGGCGGTCTCCGGGCCCATCTTCCGATGGCAGATGATCTTCCGCAGATGAACCTCAATGCTACATGTGTTGCCTACACCCTCATGACTGGTCGCCATTGCATCACCCGCTAAGAACTTATACTCTCCCTGATACAGTGCAGATTACGAGCCCTCTGTTTGGTGCTCGCTGACATAGCATTGTTTGTTTATGTTTTATCTGTTTAACGTGTCCTTTTGGGATACTGGTGCTTGTATGACCCTGCGTGGTCTAAGTTGGCATTTGCTTACATCATTGCTGTTGGACTAGTCCTGTATGTGTTATATGTGAAAATGGCAATAAACTTGATTATAAAAATAAAAAAAAGAGAAAGGATAGTTTTTGTCCTGAGATATAATGCAAATGGTTCTGCCATTGAGAGGGCTTGAATTTATCTGACCCTCCTAGTGGAGACAAGTGCTACTAAAAGGAGCTTTTTTAAGATCAGGAGTTTTATGGAGCCGTCTTCCAGTGGCTTGAATGGCTCCCTGCAAAGACTCTGTAGTACCGCAGATATGTCCCAAGAGGGGAACCTTCTAGATTTGTAAGGCCTTCTTCGACCTGTGGCTGTGAAAAATCCTTTGATTAGGGGCGATCAGGGGTACTGACATGTATGGACGGTGTACTGAGCTGTATTTTCTGATATGTAAGGAAATAATGCATTCTGTATGCAGACCAGTTAATCGATTGACAAAGTAATTGTTTATGCCAATAGTTAGCTATTTTCATAATCAATTATGAAATTCAGTCCTACATCTCTGAATCTCCTTCCTGTTCATTTCTTTATTCATGGACCTTAGTCAGAGAGTGAGGAAACAATGAGAACTGTCTTTTATAGGAGTGACAGTGATGAGGGGATTATAGGACGAGTGTCCCCACCCCCTCTATCACTCATTGCTATCTTCCCAACACAAGAAGTCCTGCACTTCCTTATTTAGTACATGATTTAGTCATGAATAACAGTGGCCTGAGCCCCACCAGAGGTCAGAGAGTGAGGATGGGGGAGAACAACCAAGATGAAGACTGGACTGATCCTAAAGACCTCCATCATTGGGTTATTGACTCCTCCCTCATTATCACTTTCTGTTTAGAGTTCCAAACGTTTGGGATTTTATCACATTATTATCACCATGTAAAAGTCCATGCTCCAATCAAATCATCAGATATATAATGTACAGCTGGTAGTAAATGGGTGCAAAAGAGGTAAGGCCTATGTAATGTACAACTTATTATATAAGAATCAACAGTTATGATCTTATAGTATCAGAATAGTGTAATAATGTACAACATAGAATATATAGTGCAGGGGCCAGGACTATATAATGTACAATATAAATTATACAGTGTAAGGGTCAGGACTCATAATATTGGTATTCAGTAATCAGTGGAAGATTAAATGTTTACATGAGACAAGTTGCAGAGATCCCACACCGCTGCCTCCCATCTCCTGAGACTGCACTCAGTGGGCCTGAGTCAATATGAAGATACGTTGGCGTATCTAGAGATATGCCGCATAACTTCTAAGAAGAGCTGGCGTCTCTTTTTTCTGTATTCAGAAAACAAGATACGCCGGAATTTAGCTAAGATTTGAGTGGCGTAAGTCTCTTACGCCGTCGTATCTTAGTTGCATATTTACGCGGGCCGCTAGGTGGTGTTTCCGTCGATTTTCGTGTTGAATATGCAAATGAGCTAGATACGCTGATTCACAAACGTACTTGCGCCCGGTCGTCGTATTTTACGTTGGTTGCGTAAGCATAATTCCGGCGTAACGTTACCCCTGCTATATGAGGCGCAGCCTCATGTTAAAAGGGACACTAAAGTCAGGGCTTTTAAAAAAAAAAAAAATGACAAACATGTGATACTTACCTCCACTGTGCAGTTTGTTTTGCACAGAGTGGCCCGGAAAGCTGTCTTCTGGGGTTCCTCGGCGGCTGTCTGGGCTCCTCCTCGCAAAAGCTTTCCCTCTTCATGCGAGGGCGCTCGCATGGAGGAAAGCTTTTGCGAGCGCGCTCCCGTGATACAGCGGCGGCCATCCGCTCTGATTGACAGCAGCACTAGCCAATGGCTGCGCTGCTATCAATCCACCCAGCCTAGCCAATCAACGGCCAGGCTGGGAACCGAAGAGGACGAAGTGGACGCGCCCGGGAGATTCGAAAGGTCAGGTAAGTACAACGGGGGCTCCGGGGGGGCGGTGCTGTGAGATGTTTTTTTACCTTAATGCATAGGATGCATTAAGGTAAAAAAACGTGTACCTTTACAACCCCTTTAAGTATGGACGTCGGGACAGCGTTGTATTGTACGTCGTTCGCGTAAGTCGTTCGGGAATGGGGCTGGGCGTAAGTTCCGTTCACGTCGATATCAATGAATATTTGCAACGTGATTTGGAGCATGCGCACTGGGATACGTTCACGGCCGGCGCATGCGCAGTTCGGAAAAAGTGTCAATTGCGCGGGGTCACGATTAATTTACATGGATCACCCCCCTACCTGCCCAAAATGGGAATTAGGCGCTCTTACACCGGCCCATTTACGCTACGCCGCCGTAACTTTGGGCGCAACTTCTTTCTGAATACGGCACCTGCCTCTCAAAGTTACAGCGGCGTAGTGTAAACAAGATACGCTATGCCCGCACAAAGTTACAGCGGGCTATCTGAATCTGGCCCAGTGACTTGGGTCTGACACTATACAGACATATCCCTCCCCCTGGGAGAATTGTTCTGTCAGAGATCCTGCTACATCTGGGTATGGGGCAGAAGACCCAAAGCACATACCCCAGGTGCCTAGGTCCAGTAACATCTATGGTGAAAATTAACATTTTGCTGCCGGCTGAACCCCAGAATCTCCATAAATCCAGTCTAGATACATAAATTGTGTCTGCAGCACAGAGAAGGAAGATTATCCGAGAGAAATACAGGAATACAGGACGGGGGAACACAGCTCAGGAAAGTGACCAGGGGATTACAGGCTGATATCACCCAGCCCCTGCCCTACTCTGGACCAATCAGTGAGCAGTATGGGTGGAGGAATGGATTTAGTGTTAACCACTTTAGCCCCGGGCCTGTTTTTCAGATTCGGTGTTTACGAGACTAAAATATTTTTTTTTGCTATAAAATTACTTAAAACCCCCAAACATTATATATTTTTTTTTCTAACACTCTAGAGAATAAAATGGCAGTCATTGCAATACTTTTTGTTACACCATATTTGCGCAGCGGTCTTACAAGCGCACTTTTTTTGGAAAAAATTCACTTTTTTAAATTAAAAAATAAGACAACAATAAATTTGGCCCAATTTTTTTACATATTGTGAAAGATAATGTTACGCCGAGTAAAATGATACCCAACATGTCACGCTTAAAAATTGCGCCCGCTCGTGGCATGGCGTCAAACTTTTACCCTTAAAAATCTCGATAGGCGATGTTTAAAAAATTCTACAGGTTGCATTTTTTGAGATACAGAGGAGGTCTAGGGCTAGAATTATTGCTCTCGCTCTAACGATCGCGGCGATACCTCACTTGTGTGGTTTGAACACCGTTTTCATATGCGGGCGCTACTCGCGTATGCGTTCGCTTCTGCGCGCGAGCTCGTCGGGACGGGGCGATTTAAAAAAAAAAATTTTTTGTTTTCGTATTTATTTGGATTAATTTTACCAATTTTTAACACTAAAATAAAAAAAAATAAAAAAATTATCACTTTTATTCCTATTACAAGGAATGTAAACATCCCTTGTAATAGAAAAAAGCATGACAGGTCCTCTTAAATATGAGATCTGGGGTCAAAAAGACCTCAGATCTCATATTTAGGCTAAAATGCAAAAAAAAATAAAAACATTTAAATGTCATTTTTCAAATGACATTTAAAAAAAAATGTCTCTTTAAGAGGCTGGGCGGAACTGACGTTTGACGTCACTTCCGCCCAGCAGAGCTACGGGGATGGACGAGGGAAATTTTTTCCCTCACTCGCATCCCCGCTGACCAGACGAGCGCACCCAATCGCCTCCGCTGCTACCGACGGCTCCGGTAAGCGGCGGAGAGCGCGGGAGCGCAGCGGGAGGGGGGGGGGGGGGGACGCTCGTCCGCCACCGATAACGGCGATCTCGCGGCGATTCCGCCGCGGAGACCGCCATTATCGTTTACCCGACCGCCCACAGAAGAGATGGATATCTCGGTTGTGGCAGCAGCTGCTGCCGTTACCGAGATATCCATCTCTAAAGTGCCGACGTATACCTGCGGTGGGCGATCGGGAAGTGGTTAATGACCCACCTGTGCTGATCTCTGTAAGAGTGCCGTCCTCTAGAATTAGCCTCAACATTCCATCCTCCTCCATAGACCGCTGATCATCCCTCACATAAGTCTCCTCCTCTTTTATCTCGTCTTTTTTCATCTCAACTTTAGGATCTCTCAGGTTTCCACTCTGAATATAGAATAAAAATGACATCAATGGTAACAATGCAGATAATGTACAGATCCTAATGATACGATCAGTGATTGTTCCTCATCTACCTGATGATGGTGAGGGATGGTGTGACCTTCCTGTGTGGAATCCCAGGAATACAGAGGACGGGGACATCTCTCTGGTGGGTTCCTGGTATTAGGTGGCTCCATCATATCCTTGTGTCCTTCTGATAACTCCTCCATCACTCCATACTCCTCATCCTCCTCTTTATACTCTTCTTTAACATCAATATTATCATCCCCGAGGTTTCCACTCTGATTATATAATAAAACATTCATTGTAATAAACATGCTGTGTATAAATCAGAACTACCAATAATTGTCACTCATCTACCTGATGATGGTGGGGGATGGTGTGACCTTCCTGTGTGGAATCCCGGGAATACAGAGGACGGGGACATCTCTCTGGTGGGTTTCTGTAGCTGGATGACTCCACCATGGTGTCCTGGGACAGATCTTTGTGTTCTTTTAGAAACTCTGACTCCTCCATCACCCCATCCTCATCATCCTCCTCTTTTATCTCTTCTTTAACCTCAACTTTAGAATCTCTCAGGTCTCCACTCTGAATATAGAATACAAATGACATCAATGGTAACAATGTAGATAATGTACAGATCCTAATGATACCATCAGTGATTGTTCCTCATCTACCTGATGATGGTGGGGGATGGTGTGACCTTCCTGTGTGGAATCCCGGGAATACAGAAGAAGGGGACATCTCTCTGGGGGGTTCCTGGTATTAGGTGGGTCCATCATATCCTTGTGTCCTTCTGATAACTCCCCCATCACTCCATACTCCTCATCCTCCTCTTCTTTAACAAGGAAAGTTATACAAATACAAAAATACTATAAAGTTGCATAAAACAGATGCAGGAGCAATTGTATTCAGCTGGAAAATCATTTTTAATTCCAATCTGGACACCTTTATTTTTTTATATCCCCCCCTATTTTGGGTTCACATCTCATCCCCCAAAATCCCATCCCTTTCAGACCCCTATTGTGAGACTCATCATAGTGTCTCTGGAGGGGCGCTGATCATTCCTGTGTAAAATCTTACAGAAATCTTCCCTAATCCCGACCTTTAATTATCATTTCATTCCCCCCACATACAATGTCTGGAACCGACATTTACCGTGATCAATAGCTCCCCTCGTGGTACAGACCATAAATTCCCTCATTGTAATATACAGGGATATTCTACATGTAGCGCTACCCCCGAAGAGGCTGCTGGTTTGTTTTGGGTGTCATGTTACCTTGTGGCTCTTCCGCCCTCTAGGGGTGTATGGTGAAAGTAGTAGTAAGGGAATGTCCACGACAGGTGTCTTTTTCTGTGCTCTTTATTACCCAGCGGGGTAAAAACAATAAAAATTGTGGTGAAAAGAAATGAGATTTAACAGAAGGAGAAATTGCAGATTCAGGCGTAGCAATAAGGAAACAGCCTGAGTGGGTATAGTGTACCTGGACAGGCCTCTCTCACTGACCTGGCAGCCAGAGTATCACTCAGGATTTAAAGGGGTAATAAAGGAAAAAAAAATGTCCCCTAAATAGCATTCTTTACCTTAGGCTTTCTTCCTGGTGTGGAGAAAGCCTCTTGAGGGGGTGAGCAGGAGTGTCAGGATGCCCACTAACACACAGCTCCTTTCTCTATCTGCAAAGTAGAGAGTGTCCTGACTTGCCTGCTCACCCCCTCCCCCCTCAAGAGGCTTTCTCCACACCAGGGAGAAAGCCTTGCATTACTGTGTGGAGTTACAGACAGAAGAACAGGAAGTGAGGATTTCTCAGAAGAAATAAGGACATCTAAAAGCAAAATGGAAGGATGAGGTAAGTGAAGGAGGACTGCACCAGGGTAAAGGAAGCTATTTAGGGACAGAAATGTTTGCTTTAGAACCCCTTTATTACCGGCACATTGTAAAATGACACCGGCAGGAACCCTCCCTCGATCCGGGTGGATGTCATATGATGTCCTTTGTTCTAGGGCGCGTGCGTGCGCTAGCGGCACCGCTTGTGACGTACAGAGGAACACACATCGGTCTCCTCACCTTGTGAGTCCCCTCCCCCTACAGTTAGAACACACTTTAGGGAACATTTTAACCCCTTCAGCGTCCCCTAGCATTAACCCCTTCCCTGCCAGTCACATTTACACAGTAATCAGTGCATATTTATACTTTTATAGCACTAATCGCTGTATAAATGTGAATGGTCCCAAAAACGTGTCAAAAGTGTCCGATGTGTTCGCCGCAATGTCGCGGTCACAATAAAAAAAAAAAAAACGCAGATCGCCGCCATTACTAGTAAAAAAATAAAAACGCCATAAATCTATAACTTTTGCGCAAACCAATCAATATACGATTATTGAGATTTTTTTTACCAAATAGAGGTAGAAAAATACGTATCGACCTAAACCGAGGGAAAAAAAATGTGGGCCAGATTCTCAGAAGAGATACGACAGTGTATCTCGGTTTCAGCGTTGAATATGCAAATGAGCATGATATGCCGATTCCCGAACTAATTTGCGCGCCGCCGATGTAGTTTGCGTACGTGTAAGGTTACCCCTGCTATATGAGGGGTAACCTTGCATAGTTTCTGCATAAGCCATGTTAATTATGGACGTCGGGACAGCGTCATGTTTTTCCGTTGTTTACGTAACTCGTCGCAAATAGGCCTGTACGTTAATTAGGTTGCCGTCGTAATCACTGTATTTGCGGCGTACTATGGAGCAAGCGCAGTGGCCTACGTTTAAGGCCTGCGCATGCGCAGTTCGTTCGGCGCGGGGGCGAGCTTAATTTAAATACAGCACGCCCCCCTCCTTCCCTATTTGAATTACGCGGCCTTACGCCGTCCCATTTACGCTACGCCGACGCAACTTATGGAGCAAGTGCTTTGAAAATACAGCACTTGCCCGTAAAAAACTGCGTAGGCGTAGCGTAAATGGGATACGCTACGCGGAAAATACACAATTTTATGAGAATCTGGCCCTATTTTTTTTTTTTTTTAATTGTGATATTTATTAAATAAAAAAGTTAAAAATATTGTGTTTTTTTTAAATTGTCGCTCTTCTTGTTTATAGCACAAAAAATAAAAACCGCAGAGATGATCAAATACCACCAAAAGAAAGCTCTATTTGTGGGGGGGAAAAAACTGATAGGTGACCGACGTCCAGCCTTTCATTACCCGGTTACCTTGATCACCGGTGGATGGTGTAGACCCTATAGGATTGCTAGCCTCTTTTGGCTCTCCTCAAGCCTGACACCCCACCGAACAGCTTCCTCTCAAAAAGGAACAAAGCTTGGGATCTTCTCAAGAAGCCACAGCTCAAACGTTCCAGACTAAGGGCCATTTCACACTGGTGCGTTTTTGCCGCGTTTTCACGCTAAAAATAGCACTATTAAAACGCCCCCCATGCACCCCTCCATTGAAATGAATTAAAAACGTGGTAAAAACGCTGTAAAACGCGGTAAAATCGCGGTGTTTTGCCACGATTTTAATCGCGGAAAAAACACAGATTTTACCACGTTTTTACCGCGTTTTAACGCGTTTTTTACCGCGTTTTTTAATTCATTTCAATGGAGGGGGGCATGGGGGGCATTTTAATAGCGATATTTTTAGCGCGAAAACGCGGCAAAAACGCACCAGTGTGAAATGGCCCTAACGTGGTCCCAGAACCAGGAACACCGCATGGCACGCGCCCCCCGGCCTGGAAGGCCATTTTGCCGGGGGGCTGTGACATGGTCACCCTAAAGGTGGGTCCCACGCTGGAAGAAGACCAAGATTAATAGCATTTGTCTCATGAATACCTTCCCCCAACCTACACAGCGAGGAAAACTCCACCTGATTGGCCACTGGGGAAAAGGACCCAAAACTCGACTCCACTGCTGCCACCTGTCGTCCTGGGGTGAGCTCAGCCCCCCAGAAATGACAATATGAGACCACAGCACAGCCAAGCTGAAACAGAGACACAAATTTGAACAAATCAGCCTGGTCAGAGCTAACTAACTCTCTGACCCCCTCTAAATATAAACTAGCACCGGTTCTTAGAAGTAACCAGGCGCCACACACATTTCCACACTATATATGTGTGTATCATCATCTGCTGGAGATAAAAGACGTCACAGTGACTATGGAGGAAGAGGACGGACATGACGGGGTTACTGGGTGTAAATAGAAAATAAGATCTTATTACCTCCTCTCGTCTTCTCTCTACTTCCTCCCAACTCACCTCTCACCCGGGACTTCCTGTTTGTACCTGACATCACTTCCTGTCTTCCATAGAGACTTCCCGTCTCTATGATATAAGTGAGATCACCACCTTGTGGAGGTCAGAGGAAGTGCAGCCATGAGAAATGTCTCCTAGTGTGAACACGGCCTTGTGCATACCTCCCAACAGTCCCGGATTCTGCGGGACAGCCCCGCATTCGGACTTATGTCACGCAGTCCCGTCCCGCTCAGCTGAGCTGTTTCCCACATTGCCTCCACTGCCACTCACTTTTGTAGAGGGCAGGCAGTTTTTTAAATCTAGTGAGCAGCTTATAGATTGGCCATTCATTAAATACCATTTGTTAGGACCCCCATCCTTTCATCAGTGGTGACTCAGGAGGCAGTATCAGAGTGGGACTCTTTTGTAGGGTGGAGGCAGCTAAGTCGCATTTGCCGACACTTAGTTCATAGTTCCGGCCCCCAGCCTGTCTGTCTCTGGCTGGTGACAGGTACGTGATCTTTCTGCTCCCCTTGCAGGGCTGCACCTACACACTTTCCCCTGTCTGCAAACTCTCCTCTCAGTCCGGCTGCTTTTATCCTCTCTTTCCCCACCACTGACAGCTCCACTGCTTCTCTCCCTGTAATCCGTGATTTAAGTTCCCAGCTCTGATTACAGCTCTC
Organism: Rana kukunoris; assembly: GCA_029574335.1. Taxonomy (NCBI): domain Eukaryota; kingdom Metazoa; phylum Chordata; class Amphibia; order Anura; family Ranidae; genus Rana; species Rana kukunoris. The sequence continues at coordinate 63,755 of JAJQKJ010001353.1, forward strand.
CTCCCTGTTGCCATCTACAATGCATATCTTTCCTTCCCTGTTATCAGTTCCTCCTGTCCCCACACAGCAAACCTCCTTCCCCTCTTCACCAAATGCCTTCACAGTTGCACCCTTTCCCTGCCAGATGTTCCTGATAGACTCCTGAGCTCCTCCATTCCCCAGATACTTCTCCCATCGACAGCATGGCTCCCTTCACTTCACACTGTAATCCAGCCTGCACTATCTTCCCTCTTAGCTGTCTGTATCCTAGATTTAGGATTCCTGTCTATTTCATATCCCTGGATCACCCCTCCTAACACTCCCCCACAGTGCCTGATGTAAAGGAGAACATAAGGAGAGTGTGCTGAGAAAGGGGGAAGTGCGATTCCCCCATCTGATCCTGCGATCTCCCCATCCCAGCCACCCTGCAATCTCCCCGTCCCATCCACCCTGCGATCTCCCCGTCCCAGCCACCCTGCGATCTCCCCGTCCCAGCCACCCTGCGATCTCCCTCCCAGCCACCCTGCGATCTCCCCGTCCCAGACACCATGCGATCTCCCCGTCCCAGCGATCTCCCCGTCCCAGACACCATGCTATCTCCCCGTCCCAGACACCATGCTATCTCCCCGTCCCAGGCACCCTGCGATCTCCCCGTCCCAGGCACCCTGCGATCTCCCCGTCCCAGCCACCCTGCGATCTCCCCGTCCCAGCCACCCTGCGATCTCCCCTTCCCAGACACCATGCTATCTCCTCATCCCAGGCATCCTGCAATCTCCCCATCCCAGCCACCCTGCGATCTCCCCGTCCCAGCCACCCTGCGATCTCCCCCGTCCCAGCCACCCTACGATCTCCCGTCCCAGGCACCCTGCGATCTCCCCGTCCCAGCCACCCTGCGATCTCCCCATCCCAGACACCATGCTATCTCCCCATCCCAGGCATACTGCGATCTCCCCATCCCAGGCACCCTGCGATTTCCCCGTCCCAGCCACCCTGCGATCTCCCCGTCCCAGGCACCCTGCGATCTCCCCGTCCCAGGCACCCTGCGATCTCCCCGTCCCAGGCACCCTGCGATCTCCCCGTCCCAGGCACCCTGCGATCTCCCCGTCCCAGCCACCCTGCGATTTCCCCGTCCCAGCCACCCTGCGATCTCCCCGTCCCAGGCACCCTGCGATCTCCCCGTCCCAGCCACCCCGTCCTGCATTCCCCCTTACCCTGCGATCTCCCCTCCCCGTCCCATCCTGCGATCCCCTATCCCATCCTGCGATCCCCCATCCCATCCTGCGATCTCTCCATCCTGCGATCCCCCTACAATGTCCCCATCCACCCCCCCATCCCATCCTGCGATCTCGCCACCCTGCGATCCCCCTGGAATATCCCTGTCCATAAGGAGAGTGTGCTGAGAAAAGGGGAAGTGCGATTCCCCCATTTGATCCTGCGATCTCCCCATCCTAGCCACCCTGCAATCTCCCCGTCCCAGCCACCCTGCGATCTCCCCGTCCCAGCTACCCTGCGATCTCCCCGTCCCAGCCACCCTGCGATCTCCCCATCCCAGACACCATGCGATCTTCCCATCCCAGGCATCCTGCGATCTCCCCATCCCAGGCATCCTGCGATCTCCCCATCCCAGGCACCCTGCGATCTCCCCGTCCCAGGCACCCTGCGATCTCCCCGTCCCAGGCACCCTGCGATCTCCCCGTCCCAGGCACCCTGCGATCTCCCCCGTCCCAGGCACCCTGCGATCTCCCCATCCCAGGCACCCTGCGATCTCCCCCGTCCCAGCCACCCTGCGATCTCCCCGTCCCAGCCACCCTGCGAGCTCCCCGTCCCAGCCACCCTGCGATTTCCCCGTCCCATCCACCTTGCGATCTCCCCGTCCCAGGCACCCTGCGATCTCCCCGTCCCAGCCACCCCTTCCTGCATTCCCCCTTACCCTGCGATCTCCCCGTCCCATCCTGCGATCCCCTATCCCATCCTGCGATCCCCCATCCCATCCTGCGATCTCTCCATCCTGCGATCTCTCCATCCTGCGATCCCCCTACAATGTCCCCATCCACCCCCCCATCCCATCCTGCGATCTCGCCACCCTGCGATCCCCCTGGAATATCCCTGTCCACCCCCCGATCCCTTCCTACAAGCTCCCTGTCCACCACCTGCCCCCCATCCTGAGGTCTCTCTGGACATGTGTCCCCCATCCAGTGCGCTTTGTGTATTCAGGATGTGTGCATAAACATAAGAGAAGTTCTTAGTCCAACTGTATTCAACTAGATTACATCTTCTATGAAACTTTAAGCAAAATACTCAAAAAATTGTCTAAACACACTGAAAAAGGACTGGCTTTTTGTTTAAATATATATATATATATATATTTATATAATATATATATATATATATATACATATAAATAACACCAAACATTTATTTTTCCTTTTTGTGAAGCACAGTTCAGAAAAAAAGGCAACAGGCTATTGAAACGTGCAGCATTGCGAAGTGGACCAGCAACAACGCAGGGCACAGGTAAGTGTTATTGCTCAGTTTTACAGCTGGATAGGTACCTACAGTACCTCTGTCTTGTATTGGTGCTTTGCAATCTCTTACTAGGATAAATGCAATGGTTTCCCTAAATGAAACTTCGGAGGTAATGTCTTTTGATCTAGCTGCATGCTAGTCTGATTTGTGCTGTATCTTTTAGGTTCATACCTGTGTAGTGCAAGGACCTGAGTGTTCAATTTAATTTATAACCAATCAGGACACCAAACTTCATAGTGTTGGTGAATTTTACCACTTGCTTACTGGGCACATATACCCTATTCCTGCCCAGGCGAAATTTCAGCTTTCGGCACTGCGTCGCTTTAACTGACAATTGCGCGGCCGTGCGACGTGGCTCCCAAACAAAATTGACGTCCTTTTTTCCCCACCAATAGAGCTTTCTTTTGGTGGTATTTGATCACCTCTGTGATTTTAATTTTTTGTGCTATAAACAAAAAAATAGCGTCAATTTTGGAAAAAAAAACGCAATATTTTTTACTTTTTGTTATAATAAATATCCCATTTTTTTCTCTCAGTTTAGGCCGATACGTATTCTTCTACATATTTTTGGTAAAAAAAAAACTAAAAAAAAAAAACACAATAAGCGTATAGTGATTGGTTTGCGCAAAAGTTATAGCGCCTACAAAATAGGGGACAGAATTATTATGATTTTTTTTTTTTTTTACTAGTAATGGTGGCGATCTGCAATTTTTTTGTGACTGTGACATTATGGCGGGCACATCGGACACTTTTGACACATTTTTGGGACCATTTACATTTATATACAGTAATCAGTGCTATAAATCTGCACTGATTACTGTATAAATGTGACTGACAGGGAAGGGGTTAACACTAGGGGGCGAGGAAGGGGTTAAATGTGTACCCTGGGAGGGGAGTGATTCTGACTGTGGGGGGAGAGGACTGACTGAGGCAGGTGACAGATCTGTGTCCCTATGTACAAGGGACACAGCTTCGGTCTCCTCTTACACATAGAGATCCACATCTTTGTCTGTGTAACGGCCGATCGCAGACATCGCGGCCGCCCCCCCCAGTGGCCAGAAGAGTGAGGACATCAATAGACGTCCTACCGGCATTGTAGAGCCACCTTGTGGCTGTCATTTTAAAATGCCGGGGCTCCAAGAGGTTAAAAGAGAATCTCCTAAGGTCACTCCACAAGTTACAATATGATTGTACAATCTTTTTGAAATCTACCAACAAATAGTTGAACAACTAGTAGTGGAAGGTCCTGCTTAATTGGACCTTATTCTTTATTAATTGGTAGTGATGGTCTTTTTCAAGCTTATGGAAATGTGAGGAGTTACATCTTTCATGTGCTGATCTTTTTAGTAAGCTTATATTGTACTGGATTAGCAACATTTGGGCAGCGGGTGTAAACGGATATGTGTCCGGTAACACCCGCCAACATCCAATCCAATCCTGTCTGCTAAAAACAGATGGATGGGGATTTTGTCCCCATATGTCTGTTGGAGTGAATGTCAGTCGAGTGTAAACAAACAGGCAGTCCGTTTACATACAACCACCCATAGAGGAGAGCGGCTGTGTCTGTGTCCTCTCTGCATAAGAGGAGTGGACAGGGACCAGCCATTTGCCTGCTCAGCATGAATCAGCAGACAGATTTACTGCTGAGCAGGCGGACTCCAATGGAGCCCACCCTGTGTGTAAGGGGTTTTAGTTTTGCATGTTTAACCTACTCCAACAGTCATGGATTCCCCTGGACTGTATCACAATACCTGTAAACCCCAGGATGATTCTGCTGTGCCATGAATAAATCTTTCTACCCAAAGCTGTACTTGGTGCAGTGGGACCAGAATCTGCTTGTTGAACACTACCTACAATATCTCACAGAAGTAAGTACACCCCTCACATTTTTGTAAATATTTTATTGTATCTTGTCATGTGACATCACTGAAGAACTGACACCTTGAACAATGTTGTGTAGTGAGTGTTCAGCTTTTTAACAGTGTAAATTTGCTGTCCCCTCAAAATAACTCAACACACAGCTATTAGGTGTCCTTTTATGAAAGTGCTGTAAAAATAGCGCTATTCAGTTCTCAGGGGAGATCGCTCTCCTCTGAGTGCCTGTTTATGAAGCTTTGTAGATCGATTCTCATGTTGAGATGACGATCGATCTACAAAAAGGCTGGAAACTCCTGAGAACGGCTTCTCTCACTGTAATCTCGTGTGATGTAGCGGGATTACAGTATGAGGAAGTAAAAAATCAGCACACATTATACACCACATATTAATAAAGTTGCATTCCCACCAAACAATATACATGAACCTAATTATTGAAAAACAGTAAATGAATGGAATCCCACAAATGTAATGCACCATGCATATGCTATACACCATTTATATAAATGAAAAATACATTTATAATCTTTTTTTTTTTTAAATAAAGTATACAAATATAAACCCTGTATAACTGTAATAGAACAGTCCATGGGTAAAACCATATTTTTAGGGTTTACATTTTTTTTTTTACTAATAAATTAAAAAATGATATAAAAATGACTTTAATAATAATAGCATTTTAATGCAAGTAGAATTATATATATATATATATATATATATAAAAAAATATAAATCTCTAACTCTGCTCATTTTGGGGTGTGTAATTGGGGGGGAAGATGTCATCTGACTGTATAGCTGCTTGTGTGTGAAGCATGGAAGACAAAAGACTTCCTTCTTCCTCCACAATATTCAGCCAGCTTCCGCTTCTCTCTCTCTGATTCTCCACCTCTGAGATGGTGAATCAGAAAGTGAGAATCCTGTCACAGATCGCCATTGAGGTGCCGAGATCGCACCTTCATAAACTGCCCATTTCTGTGACAGTCAGTTACAGATTCTTACTGTGCTGTGATAATCGGTGGAGAACATGTCATCTGATTACCTCAGCTTCATAAACTGTGTATGACCTGAGAACAGCGGTGAGAGTCGGGATCGCCGCTGATCTCACTTTCATAAAAGGACACCTTAATGTCTAAACCTTTGGCAACAAAAGTGAGTACACCCCTAAGTGAAAATGTCCAAATTTGACCCAAAGAGTCAATATTTTGTGCGGCCACCATTATTTTCCAGCACTGCCTTAACCCTCCTTGGCATGAAGTTCACCAGAGCTTCACAGGTTGCCACTGGAGTCCACCACCCCTCCATGATGACATCACAGAGCTGGTGGATGTTGGAGATCTTGCACTCCTCCACCTTCCGTTTGAGGATGCCCCACAGATGCTCAGTAGGGTTTAGGTCTGGAGACATGATTGACCAGTCCATCACCTTTACCATCAGCTTCGTTAGCAAGGCAGTGATCTTCTTGGAGGTGTGTTTGGGGTGGTTATCATGTTGGAATACTTCCCTGGACATTTTCACTTAGGGGTGTACTCACTTTTGTTGCCAAAGGTTTAGACATTAATAGCTGTGTGTTGAGTTATTTTGAGGGGGACAGCACATTTACACTGTTAAAAAGCTGAACACTCACTACACAACATTGTTCAAGGTGTCAGTTCTTCAGTGTTGTCACATGACAAGATACAATAAAATATTTACAAAAATGTGAGGGTGTACTTACTTCTGTGAGATATTGTAGGTAGTGTTCAACAAGCAGATTCTGGTCCCACTGCAACAAGTACAGCTTTGGGTCGAAAGATTTATTCATGGCACAGCAGAAATCATCCTGGGATTTACAGGTATTGTGATACAGTCCAGGGGAATCCATGACTGTTGGAGTAGGTTAAACATGCAAAACTAAAACCCCTTACACACAGGGTGGGCTCCATTGGAGTCCGCCTGCTCAGCAGTAAATCTGTCCCGCTGATTTCATTGCTGAGCAGGCAAATGGCTGGTCCCTGTCCACTCCTCTTATGCAGAGGGAGGACACAGACACAGCCGCTCTCCTCTATGGGGTGTGTATGTAAAACGGACTGCCTGTTTGTTTACACTTGACTGACATTCACTCCAACAGACATATGGGGAAAAAATCCCCATCCATCTGTTTTTAGCAGACAGGATTGGATTAGATGTTGGCGGGTGTCAATGGACACATATCCGTTTACACCCGTGCCCGCCCGAATTTTGCTAATGGAATACTTCCCTGCGGCCCAGTCTCCAAAGGGAAGGGATCTCACTTTTGTATGATACTGTATGTCTTGAGCCAGGTGGATTTTAGGTGCTGAAGATAGTGGGTGCTAGTCTTCAGAATGGAGCAACAGTCTGAAAGTAAGCTGTATGCCTGCTTTGTATTTGCTCTGTTCACACATTTTAAGTTTGTTAATTTTTGTTTAAATAGTTCCAGTTACTTAAATTGGGCAGTTTCTATAATTAATGAATGGCATTTGTCTTTTGTCTTTCCGAAATAATAGCTCTTTTTCAGTAGTTCTGTATTATCGGCCTACATATTGCTATAAAACATGGCTGACAAGCCAATTAAATCACCAAAGAAAAAGGTTAAAAGACTGCAGTTTTAAAGAATCCTGCAGGAAAGACGGTCCATTTACTATGAAGTCCAGAAAAGGGCCTGCTTATGCTTTTTGTGAGTTATGTGCAGCTGATTTCACACGTGAGCCCATGGTAGCTACAATGATATCACAAGACACATTAACTCAGAAAATCATGCTGTGGCTGCCAAAGCCACCACACAAGCATTGCCTGTCACCACTTTTTCCAGTGCTTCTAATTTCACAGTTATCAGAAAAAGTTGTAAAGGCAGAAGTCTTGTTCACAGGTTTCTTGTTGGAGCACAACATTTCTATTTCTGATAGTGACCATCTAAAGCAGGGGTGGCAAACTCAAATTCATCAGGGGGCCGCATCAGCAGTATGGTTACCCTCAAAGGGCCGGAGCGGCACAGAGTAAGGGGAATATGTGCCGCGTCGCTCTCCAAAATCCTGGCAAAATTAGGTGGTGTGCTGTGCAGGCCAGGGATGGACTGGGACAATAAAGTGGCACAGGACTTCAGCCAGACAGACCGGCCCACTTTATTTTTCCAAACACACATTGTGCTGCTGCCAAGATTGCCAGTACTGCACTGGTCACTGATGAATGAATGTACTGCCACTGATGCATTAATGGCTGACCAGTGGCAGTACATTCATTCATCATCAGTGACCATGACCAGCAGTGGCAGTACATTTATTCGTCTGTGACCATGGCAAGTAAATGTATTCATCAGTGACCATCACCAGTGCAGGACATGTCACTGACAGTTACTGACAGTTACTATGACCAGTGGCAGACAGTACACACCCCCCTCCTCGCCATGCTGCATATTCAAAAAATCATAATGGCAGTCACAGTTTATAATCTTTATACACAGTACATCCCCCCCTCACAGACTTCCATTCTGATTTTTTTAATATGCAGCATGGCGACGGGTGGGGGGGGGGGGGGGGGGGTGGTGGAGGGTGGTGGAATGTACTGTCTGCCATCACTGGTCATAGTAACTGATGTGATATGTGTATGAAGATTATGAACAGTTCATAATCTTCATACACATATCACATCAGTTACTATGACCAGTGGTGGCAGACAGTACATCCCCCCCGCCGCCATGCTGCATATTAAAAAAATCAGAATGGCAGTCGCAGTTAATAATCTGAATACATCAAACTGCAGATGTCTGAGTAGTGTTTGTGTTTACCTACTTTTTAAACTTGCTGGCACTGACTGTATCGTTCCTCCTCGGCAGCGCTGGTTTCCACCTCCTCTTGTAAATTTAACAGCCTCTCTCTCCTCGGGCTCAGCTCCTCCTCCCATGCCCTCCTGCATACGGCCGTGACCCCCTGAGATACGTCACGCCGCTGGGAGGGGAGCAGGGCCGCTCTAAACATAGGAGGAGCCGGAGGGAAGTATTGATGGCATTGGCAGCCGCAGCGTGATGGATGGCTATTGGCTGGCGGCGCAGCCAGGGTAAATACAGAATCAGAATCACCAGAGACACTGACATTCCGATCAGCTGGTGCGGGCCACATTACAAGGTCCCGCGGGCGGATTCGGCCCGCGGGCCTTGTGTTTGCCACCCCCTGATCTAAAGCCTTTGTTAAACAAAAACTTTTCAAACTCAAAAATTGCAGAAAAATATGCCTGTGCTGCTTCCAAAAACAACACACATAATACAAGGTGGAATTGCTCTGGAAGCACTAGCAAATGTCAGAGCTGCCATTAAAGGACAAAGTACATATTTTGGCATTTCACTAGATGCAACCTCTGACCAATTTGACAAATATTTCCCTCTTCTCATTACATATGAAAATCCTACAACAGGGCTCACAGTTACTGAATTTCTAGACATGGTGTCCTGTGCATCCAGTAGAGCCCAAGATCTTTTTGATGCGGTGGACAAAATGTTAAAAAAACATAATGTAGACTGGAACATGTGTGCCACTTGTTCTGCAGATAATGCTGCTAACATGCAGGTAAAACACAACAGTGTGCCTTCTAGAATAAGGGCAGCTCAGAAACCAGAGCAAAAGGTGTATGCTGTTGGATGTCCCTGCCACTTAGTTCATCTAATGGCTGAACATGCAGCAAAAACATTGTCCATTAGTGTTGAGGACTTCATTATTGACATATATTTTAATTTCCAAAAAAGTAGAAAAAAAGAGTAGCAGCTCTTCATGAATATATGGAATTCTGCAACACTGGTGTTCGAAAAATAGTGAAACATATGAAGACCACCCGTTTGTTGTCACTTGAAAATCCATTGAAAGAACACTGTTTGCTTGGGATGCCTTGAAATCCTATTTCATGAGCACACTGGGTGAAGAAAGTGACCTTGGTGCCAGAGAAAAAATAATACTCGATTCAATGAAAAATCCTCTGACAAAACTATATTTATTGTTTTTGCATGCCACCCTACCTGTCTTTCACTTGGTCACCGCCCCATAGTCAAAAGACGTCATGTTTTTAAAGATGGATATCTCGGTAACAGCAGCAGCTGCTGCCACAACCGAGCTATCCATCTCTTCAGCGGGCGGTTCTGTTAATGATAACGGCGGTCTCTGTGGCGGATTCGTCGCACAAGATCGGCGTTATCGACAGTCTCAGTCTCTCCGCCGCTTACGCGGAGCCGTCGGTAGCGGCGGAGGCGATCGGGTCCGTTCGGCACCTGTGTGGGGATGCGAGTGAGGGAAAAATCACCCCCACCCGTCCCCATAGCTTTGCTGGGCAGAAGTGACGTCAAAACGTCAGTCCCGCCCAGCGTCTTAAAGAAACATATTTTTTTTTTTTGTCATTTGAAAAAATGACAGTTTAAATTTATTTTTTTGCATTTAAGTCTAAATATGAGATGTGAGGTCTTTTTGACCCCAGATCTCATATATAAGAGGACCTGTCATGCTTTTTTCTATTACAAGGGATGTTTACATTCCTTGTAATAGGAATAAAATTGTTTTTTTTTTTTCTAAATAAAAATAAATAAGAAAACAAACACATTTTTTTAAAATGCCCCATCCCGACGAGCTCGCGCACAGAAGCGAATGCATACTCGAGTAGCGCCCGCATATCAAAACTGTGTTCAAACCACACAAGTGAGGTATCACCGCGATCGTTAGAGCGAGAGCAAAAATTCTATCCCTAGACCTCCTCTGTCATTTAAAAAATGCAACCTGTAGAATTTTTTACACGTCGCCTATCGGACCCGTCTGATCATCTGTACGTGGCCTCAGGTGGCAGATCTGCTTCTACAAAGCAAAGAGAAAGTGAAGGGGTATCCAAATAGATTTGCACCTTTGTTTAAAAAACATAATGCAGCTCTGCTGAGCAAAAAAGCTGCTCTACGGCTCCATTCACACCTAGGCGTATTTACGCCGGACGCCCGACGCTATTTCAGCCTGAAATACGCTGGAGGGGTGATTTAACATTGTCGGCTATGGAGATGGTTCACATCTCCAGGCCGAACGCCGAAACGGCGTACGCCTGAAGCTCAAAACAAGTCCCAGACCCTTTTTTTCAGGCGGCTTCGGCGTTCGGCACAGCCGAAAATGGTAAAATCACCCCTCCAAGGCTTAAAACGCTGCGTTTTGTTGTGGCAAATCGCGGGACGAAACGCTGCGCTATAGTGTGAATGCAGCCTAAAGCAAAAAAAAGAGTCAGAATCTAAGCACGTAGCAGACACCAGCAGTGAGGATTAGGACATTTTAGACTCATTTTGTTTTGGTGAATTCAATTCTGCTTGAGTGTAGTTTTTTTGCATTCTTTAGGTTAATAGAATGTTGGGTTATTTATCATTTATATTCTGCATATACTGCAGCCTCCGTAAGTTTTTTGTTTCTTGAAAAGTAAATATGTTTAATATTTTCACTAAACACTACTTGGAGTTGTTACTGTTTATAAGAGATTTTGTTTTAAATAAATAAATTTTCTTGTTGAATCTTATAGTATTGGGTGTTTTGTTATTTACAAAGCTCATCTATCTATTGACTTCAGGTCCATTTTTCATATCCTGCAAAAGCCAAGGTAGCAAAAGCAACTAGAGAGAAAATAATTATTTAAATGGTGTATATCTTTGGTTATGACCTGGTTTGTATGCTTAATATACATTCATCATGCTGTGCTTATTGGTATGTCATTAAAATGGGTAGCTATATTATATAGGATTTAACATAAATGTAATTTATAGCATTTACTACCGTGTTTCCCCGAAAATAAGACACCGTCTTATATTTTTTTTCTCCTCAAGAAATCACACTATGGCTTATTTTTGGGGGGTGTCTTATTTTTATTACAGAAAATAAAGGTTGCCTACCTGAGCCACACTTGCGCTTCTTAGCATTTCCTCTGTCCACCTGTAGACTGAGATTATAGTATTCTGCACGCCATTTTTGGACCATTCGGATATCCAACTTCTTCTCTTTGCACTCATCTTGTCTGGCTGTACAGAAAGATAGGCCAGCAAAGCTGATGTGGAGGACAGTGGAGCTGGGGTGATCTCTTTGGGGCTCAGTACGGTAGCAGCTTTTCCCCTATCCCCTGGTGTTTGTGTGGGGTGAGAGAGGGGTTTGCTGGTCAGTGCTGGGAGAAAGCTTTAACAGCTTTACACAGCGTTCTTCTCCTCACTTCAGCCATGAGCTCCGCACCAGTTACAGTACCGTACGCCTATCACGTGTCTGTTTACCGCGCCGCGCCCTACGCATTTGACACGCCCATCACTACGTCTTATTTTCGGAGATTCGACACGCCATGCTACGTCTTATTTCGGAGGGGGTGTCCTTATATTTCGATCTTGTGTCGAAATCCCGCTATGGCTTATTTTCGGAGTTGTACGTCTTATTTTCGGGAAAACCACGGTATTATAGTGACGTAAACATATCTCCAATATGATTTGACCACTCTCAGCATTGTGCGCTGCGCTCTCCACACATCGATCTTCTAAGGCCCCGTACACACGACCGTTTCCTCTGCAGAATTCAGCAAGAAACTTGATGGGAGACGGTAATTCTGCGAGGCCGAGGAAACCGGTCGTGTGTACACTTTTTGCTAAAGAAACCCGGTCAAGGAACTCGTCGAGCCACAAAAAGAGAGCATGTTCTCTATTTCCTCGATGGCCAATGGGAAAATTTGGCTCAACAAGTTTTTTGACTGCCGAACAAGGAACTCGACAGGGAAAACGATGTGTTTCGCCCGACAAGTTTCTCGGTCGTGTGTACGCCACCTCAGTGTCCCTCATTGGCAAGTTCAAAAGTTGGGAGGTAGGCCTGTGTTGAAAACTGTTACAAACCTGATATTGATGAAAAGTGATCTGAACAATGGTTTCACCTCACACCAAACAAGAAATGTGTACTTATCTTTGCTGGATACACAGTAAAGAAAAATCCTGCCATAAAAAAAGTTCTACAGATAGCTAAACTTTGTTATTATCACATGGAATTAAACAAACCCTTTGTCTCAAAAGGGGAGATCGCCCCGTAAAGTAAAGCAGTAATAAATAAAAACAGTATTGACTCAGCTTTTCCCTAGACAATAGCCAGGGCCGATCCTAGGGTCACAGGCAACTAAATATTTCTGACACCCCCACATGGGTGTGGTCATTTTACTAACTCCTCCCCTTTACAAATGGCAACGACTCAACCACAGAAATGCTCCCCCACAAAGTCTTTATCACCCTGAGATCCTTACATGATCTCTTAGCAATACAAGAAGAGAAGCAAAGTATTATATTGGGACCTGGAGGGGGGGCTCTCTGATGGACACAGAGAGGGCTTCTGTTAGAGAGTCTGTTAGAAATACCCCCAGACATACTACAGACATGATACAGGAGATGGTCAGAGACTGCAGACATGATGCAGGAGATGATTAGAGACTGCAGACATGGTACAGGAGATGATCAGAGACTACAGACGTGGTACAGGAGATGGTCAGAGACCACAGACATAGTACAGGAGATAGTCAGAGACTGCAGAAATAGTACAGGAGATGGTCAGAGACTGCAGACATAGTATAGGAGATGATAAAGACTGCACACATAGTACAGGAGATGATTAGAGACTGCAGACAGGATATAGGAGATGGTCAGAGACTGCAGACATAGTACAGGAGATATTCAGAGACTGCAGACATGATATAGGAGATGGTCAGAGACTGCAGACATAGTACAGGAGATGATCAGAGACTGCAGACATGATACAGGAGATATTCAGAGACTGCAGACATTAGTACAGGAGATAGAGACTGCAGACATGATATAGGAATGGTCAGAGACTGCACACAATAAGTAGCAGGAGATGATTAGAGACTGCAGACATGATATAGGAGATGGTCAGAGACTGCAGACATAGTACAGGAGATGGTCAGAGAGAGCAGACATAGTACAGGAGATAGTCAGAGACTGCAGACATGATATAGGAGATGGTCAGAGACTGCAGACATAGTACAGTAGATGGTCAGAGACTGCAGACAATAGTACAGGAGATGGTCCATTAGACCCCCTTCAAAAACTGGAGGCATTTTTCAGGCAGTTTAGTGTTAAAAATAGCACCTGAAAAAAGCCTCATCTGCAATTCCAGTGTGAAAGCCCGAGTGCTTTCACACTGGAGCGGTGCGCTGGCAGGACGTTCAAAATATTCCCTGCAAGTAGCTTCTTTGAGGCGCTTTCTGCAGCCTGAAATATATATGGGAGGGGGGAAGCATTCCAACTGGAGTTGCG